>BRZM01000005.1:0-12430 GCA_033238685.1 Lates japonicus | reverse complement strand
ATGTAGAAAACTCAGTTGGTTCTATTGAATTTAATTAGGGTTCATGTGTCAAGTGAAATTTATGGAAGAAATGTTTTCTGACTAAAACCATCAATAATGGTGAGACATGGAATCATTACTGACATCTGGTGGTAGTATGAAAAAAGACAAATACAAGAGTTCCCAAATCTTGGTCTATTGGAGTTGTTTAATATGCAGTATGCTGGTAACTCAGAAAAAAAAAGTATTGATAGTGTGTGATTGTCTGAAAAATCTGTAACAGTTTGCAATTTAACAGAGAAAATTTGTAGCTTAGGTTTTCTTTTGTAATGGTTTCTTTTCCTTCTTGAAATACTGTGGTCAGGATCAAGGTATGTTGACAGGTGCATGACAGCCAAAGTACACTATAGCAATTACATTAGTCTGATATCTTGAGGTAAGAAAATTATAATTCAAGCAGTTTTTTCTTACAAAACGGGATACTTGAATTATTCATTTAGGCTTTTGAGGAAAATGTTATTAAACAGTATCATTCATAACATTGATTATATTGAGCGTCATAACCCAATACAATAACCATTCAATTAAAATAACCTTATGTGAGGTTTGATTGCAGTAAAATATCTCATTGTTGTTGAGGGTGTTAACATAATGGTAAACACTTGATGGTATACTTCAGTTTTGTACAATGCCACACCCCATGACATCAAAAAAACTGAAATTGAGCATTATGTTTTACAAAGACAACATATCTGATGTGCTAGGCAATGTAGTCCAACCTTTGCTCTCAGTCCAGCTAACCACTCTTGGTATCTGATGTTTAGCTTGCACTTCACATGCTCTAGCGGTCAATTTGTGGTGGTGGTACTGGTGATGGGTTTCCATAAGGTTCACCTCTGTCTGCTGCATTGACCTTCTGTTATATGTTTATGCCCTGGAGGTTGTAAAGCTTTGGATATGTTCTTGTTTAATTTAACAGTAAAGTGAGACCAGCTACTGAGAGCCACTGATTTAAGATATGTAGCTGGAAAACATATTGTAACAGAAAAATATTGGTGGTATATACTATTTTACTACTCTACATCTACATCATCTATTGAGCACTATGTGATCAGCTGATGTCCCAGTTACTGCTTTCTGTCACCTCTGCTCTATTACATGATCTGCCATAATGTATTTTATGTATCTTCTCCAGATGCAAAAGTATGTAATCCTTGAGAGACAGTTTGCCCTCATAAAGAGCACAAATAGGTAAATCATTTTAGTTAAACACACTTTCACTTAGCGCCTCTTAAAATGTTAAGTCAGTATTAATGTGAAAGTTTCAGTATTTTACTGAAGGCCATTATGGTTAAGCATTTTTTTGTCCCTTCAGCACGTCTACCTAATTCTCTCTCCTCTTCCTCTCTCTCTCCTTAATCTTTTAGAGTGTCAGCCTGTTTTGAAGATGAGGAGTCTGTCCTTCATTGATGTGGACTGTTTCAATATTGAGCCAGTGCTGTGTCTAACGGTGATCTTTCACAGCACCAAGTGATGAACATATCCTTCAGCTTCTACACCAATGTTTATTTTGCTGTGTGAATTTGTTGTTAATAAAACCATGCTAAAAGTCAAAAAGCAATAGTTTGGTATTTTTCCTCCACAGCTGGAGAGAAGATGGCGTTGGGACTATTCTGGAAAGAGAAGAACTATCCTGATGCACTGAAGAGGATACTTAGCCTCCTGAGACCTGCATATTCATTTCAAGTCCTCTGTAGTGATATTAGCTTTTTGGTGTATCTTTTGATTCATTTTGAGCTACCCTACTAAGCCCCATGTGCCTAAGAGACATCCTGGCTTCCCAATGATATCTCAGTTTGGGTGGGAGGAGGGGAAACTTTAGTTTCACTGAGACAAAATGAGACTCCAGCAAAACACACGCTCAAGGAAAAGAGAAAAGGTAAGTCAAATATTGTTATGATATTGATTTTTTACCAAGTGGTAACTATGCTTTCTTGTTTAAGAACATTTTAGGAATTA
The DNA here is from genome assembly GCA_033238685.1 of Lates japonicus. Lineage (NCBI taxonomy): Eukaryota > Metazoa > Chordata > Actinopteri > Centropomidae > Lates > Lates japonicus. The sequence continues at coordinate 10,432 of BRZM01000005.1, read as the reverse complement.
TAAATTTGAGTCAGAGTTCAGTTTAACTTTTTGTTAGGAAAAATACGCCCTTTTTGAATGTCAACTGTAATGGACATAAGGACAATTTAATGGTGTTAGCTAATTACAACTAGCTACAGTTCTTGTTTACATTCAAAGTTCTACCCCAAAACACATTTCTTTGTGGGTTCTCAACAAGTTAAATGTATTTTCTATGTAAAATAATTAAAGTAATAAAATAAATTCGTTGCTCATAACTATGTTTCATTCAACCTCTTTTCATTTTTACACTAATGTAGGAGGCAGAACTGAGGCAGAGAATTTGCACTATATAATTGAGGGAGATTCAGATCCGGAATTATCAGAGGAGGAAAAATGCAAAGAATGAAGTTGCTCCTGCTGGTGTAAAGAGGAAAGCTCAAAAGAGGAGGCAGGAGGTCAGATGAGCTGACACACAGATGAGCAGGAAAACTGTCAGACTTGAAGCAAGAATGCGCGTATGATAGATCATATAGATAAGATACTGTGTTCATTACCTCATTGATTGATTGTGTTTTTTCCGTTATAGATCCAAACTCAGCGCTTCCAGGCCTGACTGTTGAGAGGACCTGGAAAACTTGCAAATTTCAGTACATTTCTTAGTACAGTGATGACAGTCACTGTCAAAACAAGAAGGCCTTGTGTATATATATTACAGAAATTCTGGGTTCAGAAGTTCAAACAGAAGATACAGTCAAATGTTCAGTTTAATTTAGAAAGTTTAATTTGAAAATTGATTTATTTTTGCTTTGATGTCATCCTATTTGATTTCAAAGTGTCTGCTTTTTAACAGTAAATTGTTTCTGTTGTCCAATATAGTGGACATGCTGTAAAATCTAAAATAATTTAAAAATAAAATTCAAATTTCCAGATGGGTTATTTTAGCTCCAAAGAGGCAGGAAATCACTAAAAAAGTGAATTGAAAGATATTTTTTTTTTCCTTGGCTCCCTCAGGAGGCTAGAGGTTAAGAAGGTAAAGTAAAGCAAATGCCAAATCCACTTCAGGTGTTATGTTATTAAAGTCCACTATTATCTGCCTTATCAGGTAATATGAGTAGCTCGTCTCAGATTGGACAAGGTTGCTGAGCGACAGGAAATTGAAGATGACTCTCAATTATGCATGAGATTTCTGCTGTGTCACTTCCTGTTTCAGGTTGCCTTGGTGAGCCGCGCAGCTGAGTGATATCTGGAGAAGACTATGTCTGTGGAATTGCAAGCTGTAATTTTAAAACAATACAAGAACTGCACTAATATTATACTGTACACCAATATTCACATTTGTTTACATTAGGCTGTACCCTGAATTCCAGAGTCTAGCTGGGTGTTTGACCAGTTTGACTCCAAACCATGTAAAAGATAGTCATGAAAACATTATTCAACAGGAAGTGAAAATGTTGGAAAGTCAGAGCCCTGATCCTGATAAAAGAATATTGTAAATTTATTGATCATTTCTACATCTAAATCTCTTGTCTGGCATTTGAAATGCTGGACAGGAGTCTTGGACGAATGCGAGAGGAGATTGGGCATCACTGAACTTCAGTCACCAATTTGATTACCCACCAGCTGCTGGGTTGCCTTTTGATGCACTTACGGCATGGGCATTATGCATAGCAGATCTAAAACCTGATAACGTAATGCCTATAACCAGCCCAGGACTGGCTTTAAAAATTTCGCTGTTGATCGATTTTGGCTCAAGTACTTCCAGCAAGCCAAGCAGTTGTGGAATGGCAGCAGCCTGCTCATACAGGCCCGAAGTATACCTGGCCTGTCATCCAGCGGTAGAGTGTGGGGTGTGGGCTGCATGATGGGTTTTTTGTATTATGGTCTTGACCTCTTCCCAAGCAATTTCGACTATCATTGGGTGAAGGCCATGTTGCACTTGTTAGGTCAGCCCAACAACGACCAGCTGATTTCTGGACAAAACACCTGGAGGTATTTTACCTGGGAGAAGCATGCCGGGTGGAGACTGAGGACACCGAAGGAATACATGAGGGTAACTGGTGTCAGACCAGAAATTTCTGAGTGGTTTTTTGACTTGGTTCTAAATTTAGAACATGCAGTACAGACACATCCACCGAAACAGGACCCTGTGGAGTATAATGATAGGATGGCATTTTTAAGCCTCCTGAAACACTGTCTGCATGTGGATGCTGAACAGAGGATTAGTCCCCGGGAAGCCCTTAAACATACGTTTGTAACGATGGCTCACCTGGAAAATAAAACCAGCTCCTATGTAGAAACTGCAGTTAAATTCATGACTGTTTCAGCCCCGGAAGATTTGGATGGATCCGATGACTCATTGGATCCACATCTCAAAGATGAGATTGAGTCAACCACCAGTAAAGACTATGATTATGATGACAACTCATCCCTCTCCATCCTCAGTAGCAAAAACAACATAGAGCCAGCCACCAGTGAAGACTACGATCATGATGAAGACTTATCCCTCTCCAGCTTCAGTGGCAAAGACGATATAGAGCCAGCCACCAGTGAAGACTACGATCATGATGAAGACTTATCCCTCTGCAGATTCAGTGACAAAGACGATATAGAGCCAGCCACCAGTGAAGACTCGTCTCTCCCAAGATTCACCTGCCGGCGTCCACACATGGACATATGTAATTCAATCAGACCTTCCACAGCAACTGACTTTAATGATGGAGTCAGGGATATTGATACTCGTCGTTTCCAAATTGGACCTCTTGCCGTCATTAGACTCTGCGATGCTAATAATGTCATGACTACCCCTGATGGACCTCGCCGGAGGAGTCTACTTCAAAGGACACGCAAATTCTTCAGCAGAATGAGGAAGAAAGTGGTTTCCATCTTTACACGAAGGACCAATTAACACAATAGCTAAACTCAGATTTATAAGAATGACTGAGAGCAAAGTTAAGGGAGCACAGCGCTGCAGTGGCCAGCACCTCATCTCAAACCTGTTCTTCATGTTTTGACAGCCACAGAACAGGCTCTTGGCCACGAAAACTAATTCAAGAGTGGCTCTGACTCTTTGCCCTACCTGTTCCCCAAAAGTGAAATAAAAGTGAATTAAATTAGAGTGGCACAGTGGTGCAGTGGTTAGCACTGTCACCTCACAGCAAGAATGTTCCAGGTTTGAACTCAGGTTCGCCCAGGGTTTTTCTGCGTGGAGTTTGCATGTTCTCCCTGTGCCTGTATGGGTTTTCTCCGGGTACTCCGGCTTCCTCCCACAGTCCAAAGACATGTAGGTTAGGTGAGAATGTTGTCTATATTTTGGCCCTGCAATGGACCGTCAATCTGTCCAGGGTGTATCCAGCCTCTTGCCCAATGTTATCTGCGATTGGCAGAAAAAAAATTTAAAAAATTAAATAAATGAATAAATGTATTGAATTATTTATTAAGTATATATTATATTATATATTATATATTAAGTGTGATATTCAAAGAATGGAAAATAGCAAAACATTTTTGTGTCAATTTTACATGTATATACAAATTATCACTCACAAGGTAGGCTGTAAGCATACATAAACTACAATACTTGTTCACTAATGCGCCCTGTACAGATGGGGAAAAACATTTTATTTCTGCACTGAGAAAGAAAAATTGAGAAATACACCATAGAAATATGAACATGCCTTTCATACTGTATGTCATTTATTTCAAATAATAGGAGAGATAAAATATTTAAGATGTAAAACCCTATATTTGATTTTGACACCTGTAATTAATTAATTAACTGAAATATGTGTGCTGGATTTCTCTCTATAGTAATCCTAACCCTAACCCTATCGTCAGGTTTTTTTTGGAATTGAACTGAACTGAATTGAATCAAACTGAACTGAACTGAATTGAACCAAGAACTGCTCATGTCAGGGGCTGGAGGCAGAATTATTGTGACCAACAAGATCAACCAACCATGAATGACATCTTCAAGCAGGCTCTCAGGAGGGCCTTTGATCCCCTGTCATCGGGCCGAGAAAAGGCAAGGGAGCTGAGCTGCATCGAGCAAGGTATGGACTCTGTGAGCAATTATGCCATCCGCTTTCGCACCCTCGCTACAGACAGTGGGTGGAATCGCACGGCCCTTTATGATATATTTTTAAAGGGTCTCTCTGACCAGATTCAGGACTTATTAGTGCCTTGGACTCATTAATCACCCTAGCTATTAGGACTGACGATCAATTACAGGACCGTCAACGGAGCTGCAACCAAGTAACATCTCAAGCTGGCCGTCGTCAGGGACCCGCTGCAGTCCCTACATCCAGCGGACACAGTTCCTCACGTCTCCCATCACCGCCCCCACGGACAAAGGTTCCCTCCGAGGAGGCAGCGGAGCCCATGCAGCTGGGACGAGCCAAGTTGTCCCCCGAGGAGCGCCGTCGGCGTCTGCAGGAGTGCAGATGTTTCTACTGCGGGGAGCAGGGCCACCTTCTCGCTGCTTGTCCGGCAAAAAGGGCAGGCTCGCCGATAGAGGGGAGGGTTCTGGCGAGCCGTTTTCTCCCTGCTGATCCTTCCCCACGAATTCCCACTGAAGTCAAGATAAAGCACCATAAGACCACAGTCTGTCTAGGGGCCCTTATTGATTCAGGTGCAGATGATGTGCCTCATCGATTGGAATCTGGCCACTAAATTGTACCTGAAATCGGAACCATTATCCCGACCCATTGAGGCCAGTGCCCTAGATGGGAGCTCACTGTTTTGTGTCACTACGTGACTGAGCCACTGTCTGTGATAATGTAATCATCATGAACATGCAGCTCATTATTTGTATCACTCACCCAGCATTCCTCATTTGGGCTTCCGGTTGAAAGGAACATAACCTACATATTGACTGGGGAAGTGGGAGGGTGGTTAGCTGGGGCAGGAATTGTTGACACTGTTAAAAGTCTTGCCGACCTAGCATGAAATCTGTGTTCAATACTGCTCGGTCAACTGTGTACACTAACTGTGACACTCTGACCTGACTCGGTGCCTCTACTGTTACTAAGATTTGAGTGAGGTCTTTTAGCAAAGGTAAGGCCACTTTCCCCCATATCCATAAGGATCACCCCATTGACTTGATCTCCGGGGCTCCCCCATTCCTAAGGAGACTGTACTCCATCTCTGGTCCTAAAAGAGAGGCCATGATAGATTATATTGAGTCCTCCTTAAGAGCTGGACTCATTTCTGTCTCTCTTCCTCCCCAGTTGGGGCAGGTTTTTCTTTGGGAAGAAAGATGGTCTTCTCGACCGCAGATAGATTACCACTTCCAATGACATTACCATCAAGAATCGGCACCTCTGCCACTCATGTCATCTGCGTCGATCGCTTCAACAGGCCCACATATTCACCAACCGGACCTAAGAAATGCCTTATCATCTGTCTGCATCCGAGGGGGATGAGTTGGAAGATCATTTCAACACCCCCAGTGGCCATTATGAATATTTGCAGGATGCCTTTGGGCTGATCACTGCTCCTGTTGTCTTCCAAAACACGATCAATGACGTGCTTAGAGACTTTCTGAATCACTTTGTCTATGTGTATTTGGATGACATCCTCATCTATTCCCCTTGACTCAGATAATCGCCAGCGCAGTACCCATGTACGCTAAGGATTGCTGAGAACCGTATGTAAAAAGCAGAAAAGAGTGAGTTCATGCCGACACTGTGTCTTTCCTGGGCTTCATATCATAGCTCCTGAAAAGGTGCAAAATGGACCAAGCAAGTTCGCCTGTGGCCCAGTGGCCTACACCTGATAGCCGTAAAAAGGTTCAGCAGTTCTGGGATGCTAACTTACAGACGGTTTATCAGAAACTTCAGCGCCATAGCTGCACCTCTCTCCATGCCTTCCATGCCCACAGATCTGGCCCAGGGACCAACTGCTGAAGAGGCCCAGCAGCTCAAACAGAATTACCACCGCCCCCATCCTCACTCGTTCCCGATCCCACGACACTTGTGGTGGAGGTGGACGCCCAATAATGCGGGTGCGGTCTTCCCAGCGCCTCCGAGAAGGACAACAAGTTCACCCCTGCTCTTCCTGTCACGGAAGCTTTCACCAGCTGGAGAGGAACTACAACGCCGGGGAACTGCGGAGTTGTTGGGCGGTCAAAATAGCCCCGGAAGAATGAGACATTGCTGAGGTGCTCAGCACTTTTATCAGGACTGACTACAAGAACTTGGAGTACATTACATAGACTGAACTCACGCCAAGCCCGTGACTTTTGCTTTTTAACTGCTTTTGACTTTGTTTTATCTCAGGCCGGGGTCCCGGAACATCAAGCCTGACACCTTGTCCCGCCTGTTTGACCTTGAGCCTGCTGCCAAGGAGCCTGAGCCCATCCCACAGTGCACTGTGTGGTAGGAGCGTGACGGCAGGGAGCAGAGAGGAGAAACAGGCTACAGAGACCCCGGCACCGAGTGGTTGCCCGGAGAATCGCTTGTTTGTCCCTGTTGCCACGCATCCACAGGTGATCCACTGGGCCCATACCTCGCTGCTCACCTGCCATCCAGGCATCAAAAGAACCATCCACGCCATTTCCCAGAGATTTTGGTGGTCCTCCATGGAGCGGGAGGTTCGGGAGTATGTGGAGGCATGTTCCGTCTGCGCCCGCAACAAGACCTCCTCCAGAGCTCAGATGGGGCTGCTCCAACCACTTCCTGTACCCACACGTCCTTGGGTGGAGATTTCTGTGGACTTCGTCACGGGGCTCCCGGTCTCTGAAGGTAACACCACCGTTCTCACGGTGGTGGACCGTTTTTCTAAGATGACTCATTTCATTGCTTTGCCCAAGCTGCCCTCAGCCAAAGAGACTGCAGACATCATGATGACGCAGGTATTTCACATCCATGGTTTTCCCAAAGACATTGTTTCAGACCGGGGGCCCCAGTTCATCTCCAGATTCTGGAAGGAGTTCTGCAAGCTGATCGGCGCCTCCGTCAGCCTCACCTCTGGGTATCATCCGGAGTCGAACGGCCAGACGGAACGCCTCAACCAGGAGCTGGAGACCTGTCTTCTTTGCCTGGTGTCGCAGAACCGGGCTTCCTGGAGCAAGCACCTGCTGTGGGTGGAATACGCCCACAATTTGCTTCCCACCTCAGCCACGGGCATGTCTCCATTTCAATGTGTCTTCGGCTACCAGCCCCCTGTCTTTTCAGAGACGGAGAGAGAGGTCACGGTCCCATCGGCTCACACCATGGTTCGGCGTTGCCGCCGCATCTGGGCAGCCACCCGGAAGGTCCTCCTGCACAGCGTGGATCGCATGAAGATGGCTGCGGATCGAAGGCGCCGACCCACTCCAGTGTACGTGCCTGGCCAGAAGGTCTGGCTTTCTACTAAAGCTGGCCCCCCAGTTCGTGGGTCCCTATCCGGTGTCCAAGGTCATTGGTCCCTCCTCCGTGCGTCTGCGCCTGCCCCGGTCCCTGAGAGTCCACCCCACCTTCCATGTCAGCCGAGTGAAACCAGTCAAAGACAGTCCCACGGTCCCCATGTCTGCCCCCCCCCCCCCCCCCCCCGGATGGTCGAAGGTGGTCCGGTCTACAAGTTAAGGTACGTTAAGGCCCTTCTGGCTGTGCGCAAGACGGGCCAGGCCGACAGTTCCTGGTGGACTGGGAGGGTTACGGCCCAGAGGAGCGTTCCTGGGTTCCCGCCAGCTTCATTGTGGACCCTGCCCTCATCACTGACTTTTATGCTCATCAGTCGGGTCCGTCAGGAGCCGTCCCTGGGGGGGGGGTACTGTCATGTCCAAGAAGTTATGTTAAGTCACTGTCGTGTTGTCCCGTCTTCATGTTGTCTTGTGACTTCCTGTTTTATTTTGAAATCTTACTCTCCTCTCATTTCAGGTCACTTGCCTTTTCCCCTCCTGCCTGATTGCTTGCCCCGCCCTGATTGTCTCCACCTGTTTCCCCTTACCTTGTGTCTATTTAGAGTCTGTGTCTCCCTTTGTCCTGTGCTAGTTCGTCTTGTTTGTTCAGAGAGCCAAGCCAGTCTGCACCTCGAGCCCCAGTCACTCCAGGTTTTTGATCCCTTGTGTTTGCCTTGTCTTGCCTTGTTTGTTTTGCTGTTTCTGCCTCCTTGTGAGTGATTTTTCGTTCGTACTTTACCTAGTGGTTTTGCCTCCTTGTGAGTGATTTTTTGTTGGTACTTTACCTAGTGGTTTTGCCTCCTCGTGAGCGATTTTGGTTTGATACTTTTGCTACCTTTTGGATTCCTCTCCTTGAGTGATTTTGTTTTGTTACTTTGCCAATTAAAGATTGTTTGTTTATTTTTGTACTTTGAGTCTGAGTCGTGCATTTGGGTTCCCGTCCTAGTTCAGTCCTGACAGTTTTCATCCCCTAAGAGAGGTTTTTTTTTATATCTGCATATTTGAAAATATCCATATTTATAGATGTCGGTGATACATATTTGCACGTAAAGTGCTATAAAAAATTAAGTTCTTCTTCTTGTTGATTATATTCAAGAGAAAAAAGGTTATTTATAGTCTACAGTGGAGTGTTGGTTGGTAGTTCCAGCCTTGGCAGAGACAGTAGTGCCACCAAATTAAAAGAGAAGCTAGGTGAGGTGGAGATCACTAAGATTTTGAGGGATGAAAGTTTGTTGATATTAGCAAAAATGGAAGAACAAAAAATAAAGCTTTGCACATTGAAAGTGTTTTTATGGGGGTGAAGTGAGTAGGATAAAGAGACTGAAAAAAACAATTAATGGTGAAAGGGTTGATAGCTTGTCTGTTAGCGGGTTTCAGAGGTCAGCACTTCCTGAAAGAGTGAGTATTGGCTGTATGAGCTTCCCAGTGAGGCCCTAATATATTGCACATGGGAGGCCAGGAGTAACAATTGATAAGACAATCAAATTATTTTCCAGTGGAATGCAAGAAGTTTAATAGCAAATGGCCAAGAGTTTAAAGGATTCATTAAAGATCTTAAAAAGAAACCTAATGACATTTGTGTTAAAGAAACCTGGCTTAAACCAATGCTAGACTTTGTAATTAACGGCTATGATCTATCCGCCCAGATAAATGGGAGGGCGGTGGAGTGTAACATTTTTAAAGCAAGGAATACAATACAAAGTCTTAGGGAAAGGAACAGAGTTGGAATATAAAATAACTGGAATTTGGACAAGAGAAGGAAAGGTTAAAATTGTTATCTATTACAAACCATGTAAAAGGCCTTCAGTAGAGATGCTGGATGAACCTGTTGTACATCTAGGAGGGAAAGTGGTATGCTGTGGAGATTTCAATGCCCATAGTTGTTTGTGGACAAACTGTATTGATGACAATGGAATGGTTATTTAAGAAATAATGGAGATTTTTTTTTTTTAAATAGTGAAATGATGGAGGTGGTACACAAATTAATGTTAGAACTGGTACAGAATGAGCTATAGATCTTATTGACATTTTTTTATTGTCTGTTTGCAAATGGGACATGGTTGACCATTATCCTGTAGTAACTGAAGTAGGTTTGAGGTCAGAAGAGTATGATAGAGGAGGGGTGGTCTTGTCTTTTAGTCTTTTGATAATGCTGACTGGGAGACATTTAAGTATATTAGTGATCAAGAAATTGGAAAAACTGATATGAATGAATGAATGAAGATGCTGATGAATTTAATGCTTCTGTTTGTAAAGGTATTCTAGAGGCTGGAAAGAAGTCCATTCTGAAGAAGGGAGGTAAGCGCAGAGAGAAGATTGTTCCATGGTGGACGAAGGATTGTGACAGAGCAATTAAGTCTCAAAATAAAGTTTTTAAAATGTTAAAAAGAAATTACAGTTCTCAAAACCTTATTGAAAAAGGGAATTTTGGAGAGGATTCTGTAACTCAGTGGGAAGGGAGACAGGAGTTGATTAAACATGGAAAATGCTGAAAAAAATGAATGGGATTAAAAGAGAATATAGATATCCAGTTCTATCTGATAGTGAGACAACAGCAGTGAGAGAGATGTTGGCAAAAACTTTTGTTAAAGTCCATAGTGCAAACAATATTAGTGAAAAAAGGAAATGGGGGAGGGAAGCTACAATAGTGAAAAATGAAAACTTATTACAGAATAAGGAAGACACCAGTGATCTAGTAAACAAACCATTTACAAGGACAGTTGTTCTCTCAAGAAAAACAAGATGCACCAGGCAAGGATCAGATTTATAATGGTAAACCATCTCAGTGAATCATCCAAGAATATTTTACTGGAACTATATAGCAAAGTTTGGGAGGGTGGGAAATTGCAGCAAAGCTGAAAGAAATCTGTGGTGGTGCCGATACGCAAGCTAGGGAAAGATTGTTCAGGTAATTACAGACCAATCTAATGGGGTTCCATTTGTGCCAAAAATATGTCTTCTGTCTTCATGTCAATGTCGATGTCTATGTCGATGTACATTTCTATGTTTTAGTCTTTGTCTATGTATATATTTATGTTTATGTCTATGTTGTGCACACTGTCTATGTTCAGTTTAACTTTAAACTGTACTAAC
>BRZM01000004.1:8672271-8747576 GCA_033238685.1 Lates japonicus | reverse complement strand
TGGAAATGTCTGACCATATTAGGATGCTTATAGGTCAGAGTTCAAACAGACGTTACAGTGCTCTGCTGCGTACGGAAGTAGTTAAAGAGCTGTGTATCTTTAATAAATGTGGTATATCTCTAATTTCTTGATTTTAAATTATTTAAAATATTTGTTAAGAGTGATGACAGAGCCAAGTGGGGGTAACTCAGCACAAGTGCAATCTACAGAGTCTCTTATCTGCCACTTTAGTACAGGTTGTAGGTTATAGATTCTCAAATTAGGTGGGAATTCCCTTTCAAAATATCTTGGACAGTACATAAGTTATACCTGTTGATCATAAGTTTAATGTTTTTCTTTGATGGGAGGGAGCCAGCATTCTACTTAATTTAATTCAGAAATGTTGTTCACAAGGAGTTAAATTAGTGTCTAGTAGCCCAGTTGTATCAGCTTTTCCTCTTAACTGGCTGCCAGTGGTAAAACAGCAAGCTCTTTTACTTCTGTTTTCAGCGAAATTATTTGTTACTAATCTGATAGGCGGAAGCCCGTATCTGCATCAAAATATGGTTAAAGCACCAACGGTAAAAAGAATACTCATTATGCAGAATGGTCAATTTGAACAATATATTATAGTATTGGACTGTAAAGGTAATAAAGGGTGATCTAATGTTGTTTACTAACACAATCACATCTTTCATCCTGTTCAGTTGTTTCTTTCTGGTGCTCTTGCATCAATGAGGAATCATGTATCACAGAGTGAACAAATCTCATTAGAGTATATATTAAAAATGAATGCCACGACATACCATTGTCACCTACTAGTGCTGTCTCACAGCACAGCAGTCAATTTTCAAGGAATGCTCTAAGGAAGAAAACGTGTGCAATTTCCTGTCCTTGCCACAATTGGTTCCTAGTCACTGTCATGAGTTTGTGATTTAAGTAAGGCAGTAAGGTTAAGAGAGTACTGCAGTCTCTGTGAGGTGTGCAAATCACAAATCACATCACCATCAGGACAGTCCTGGGTTTCACTTCCTAGAGAATAACACTAAATGTTATTCTACTTACTCACATACACATAAAAGACATTTCATCAGCAGATCCTTTAGTGTCCTTACATTTTAGGCTAAGGCCTATACCTTCCATTCAAAAATTAGTTAGAGTTATTATCTACAGTTATTCTTTACCTTAAGTACCAGTTTGTTGGTATACTTGACATCATGCAGGGCAGTGGGGTTATGTGAGTGAAACCTCTCACCCCCACCCCCCATCCCAGGCTACTGTACTTATCATTTTTTTTCAGGGTTGGGGTTGGTCCAGATGGCATGTGACTAAAATACGCCAAATTACCGACACAGGGCCAAGAATAACTCCACCTTGGAGTGCACACAAACACATACATACCATCAAAATCCTGCAGGGGAACAAGGGGCAGAGCAACGCAGATAAGCTTCCTCCCAGCACAGGGGGTATTTTATTTTAGATTCACATGAAAAATGAAAAAAAAAGTATGCTGAATGATGATTCAGAGCTGTGGAAAATATTACACCAGATAGCTATGTGTGTGTGACTGTTGGTGTGGATACACAGTTGACTGTAATGAATAACAAGAAGGCAAATAGGGAAAGCAAACCAGTAAGCGGTGACAAGACTGTATTTGACATGAAACATGCCTAGGACAGTAGCATAGCATGCATGTATCATATTCCGCCTTTCAACTCTCAATCATTTTTGGGTGCCTTGACTTTTTTTTTTCCCAGGGCTTGTTGACTAGTGCGGATTGGACAGGTGGCATAGCAGAAGAGCTGGCGTTTACCATCCAATAAAATAGCTGTCAAAGTCTCATGATGTCACCGGTGGGTAAATCAGCTCCTGACCTTAGGGAAAAATAAAATGAGGAGAAATAAAAAAGAAAGATCTGTATTTTTTCCCAACTGTTTCATGATTCTCCTTGCCTGTTGCATTTCTCTTTTATTGGTTAAACTAATGTCCGCGATACTTTTTTGGCCTTCTGGCTTCGCTCCAAATCTATTATCAGGTTTCTTTCTCTGCATGTATTTCTGATTTTGCTACGTCTGGTTTTCTGAGGGTGTGTAAATAATCTATGCAACCAGGAATATCGCAAAAGACCAGGCAGCGAAGATACGTTCCCCACGTAATACCAATAACATTGCCATCTTCAATGATCACACTGGCTACAGTTATAGAAAAGGTGTATAAACTAAAGCGAGTCTGATCTCACTCCCATACCTGGCATTCTGACCACAACACCATGCTACCCGATGTGGAACCCGATCAATCGTAAATCTTCCTGTTTGACCATGTGACATACCAAATTGTGATTCTGCCCTCAAGTCCACCCTCCATCTCTTTTTCCCTCCACCACAATGCCCTTCTAACTGCAGCCCTCCTGGCACATTAGAAGCAGGAATGTCAGGCAGGAAGTGACAATCCCATACCCAGATTAGTGTTTCTGTGTGCATCTTTCATGTGTTTATTATGTGCCTTTAGCTATATCTGTGTGTACGTTTGTGATTGTGTGCATAACTCCAGTGACCCAAGCGGCAATTAATAGCGGCAGGATCGGCTCGGTAATGGGACGTTAGGAATGTAGCACTTGTCAGCCTCTCCAAGGATGCGCAGTAATTCACGATATCCGTTTCAAGTTGTGCTAATAAACGAGTGTGTATCTACCTGTGTAGAAGCTCACTTTGGCCTTTGTATGCGTATGGTTTGCAGTGTGTAGGATTACTTCCTTGTATTAATAACAGTTCAGCAGTTCAGCAGCTCCATTTATTACACATTTGCCCAACAGCTTGCATCACCTAAAGCTGCCAGAGCACAATTAGCAGTACAGGATAAACCAATTTGTGCTTACCACATATGCTTCACAATACCACTAACCAGTTTTAAAAGCAGATTTGAGCAGTGTTTTCCTGTCTTTCTAAGCAGCTTCAAGTATTGTTAATTTAGTAGGGCATTAAAATCAATTTGCATTGACATTAAACTTGCTTGAGGGTAATCCATGGCAGAGTCAGTGCTGATGGAAAGCAACAACATTTAAGATTTGAGTTGCATAAGAGCATTAGAGTTAGAGGCAAATCAATTGACATGGATGCCATAAAATGAACAATCATCACTAGGTGATATTGTTTTGTCGTAAATCAGAATACTGTGACCAATTTTGATATGATGTGACAATGTTTTTGCAAAGATTTGCTGTATTCTTTTAAATATATTTCAAGAAACATTTGAGAAAAGAAAATTTGCTGCATTAACTGAACTGTAACGTCACGTTCAGGAAAAGACAACATTTATGCTGTATCACAGTGTTTGAGTCTCCGAAATTTCAGATGATATTTTCTATCACAGTAAAATATCCATACATTGCACACACATACAATCAATAGTTTCAGCAACAAGAAAACTATTAAAGCAACAAAATGTTTTCTTTGATCTCAGTCAGGCTTTACAACCCTGCAAGTTGGTTTTCAAAATGTGCAGCCATGAACTGAAACTGACTGACTTCCTGTCAGGTGGTAACAATACATTAATCAATGTAAAAACTAAGGCCTAGGTATGCTGTGAGTAATGGCTGACAGTAATGTTAAGTGTATATGATCTCTAATTAATGGGCTGCAACAAGTATGATCCTTAAAAGTCTTTATTTATTTTTAACTGACTCCTAGACTTGAGTCTCCAGGTTCCTGGGGTCCTGGTGGTCTGTGTGGACAATAAGGGAGTTGTTTTAGGAAGAAAATAGCTGCACAGTTGCACATTCTATCACAGAGGATTTATCACCAACATTTGTGTAGAAGGATGAATGAGCCAGACCTGTCCATATGTGGCCCTCTGAGTGTGTGTGTGTTTCCGATGACACTTAGTGATAATTTTGAACAGCTGAGATGAGTTTGTGTGGAACTGGACAATGGGGCAGCTGTACATCTCTGTCTTACACACACTCACACACACACTCACACACACACACACAGACACATATACACATACACATACACATTGAGGCATATAAACAACAGTGGAATCCTGAGGTCCGGCCCCCTTGGGACCAAGCCAGACCGAGACCTCAATAGAGGCCTTGTTGTTTCAGGAGGTAGCTTATATGGTTTCGGGTTCATATCTCAACAAGCCCCACTTTGCAGACCACCACCATAAGCTTGGTGATCACATTGCCCTGATTTGCATTCACATATTTAATTCTTTGTCTGTTTCTTATATTGTGACCATCAGTTTTACTTTAATGATCAGCTAATGGGTTGATAAAAGAACATGTGTGCAGTTATTTCTTTAATGTACTCAGGTATTTTTTTAGTATAGAGTATAAACTATTAGTGGTGGTGTTGCAATGTGAATAGTGGTCTAAATAAAACCAGGTTGCCATTACTACCTCAACTGGCCCTGCAACATCTCAGCCAATGGGAGACTTTGTCTGGTCAGACCTCTTTTAAAAGGGGTGGGTCCTCGATGTGCGGCAGGGTCATAAGGAGTGCTGTAACCTGTGTTTATTTTCAGCATATACACGTAAATGTAGACACACAGACACCTCCACACACACTCGCACACAGACACACACACACACACAGACACACACACACGAGAGAGCAACTGTAGACTCTTGCACATACTGTTCTTTACATGCAAAGATTTTCTCATGCACAGTTCAATATCACTGACAAACACAAATGTACCGACTGACTTAAGTTTTTGACTTTGGGATCACTGACATGCTTCTGCGAGCTGGTTGTCCCTCTTGCCCTCTTCCTAGTTTGGTCACTAGATGACAAATGTTGCAGGACATAGCCTATGTGTGCATGCACACTTAATAGTACACACACACACACGCAAATGACAGTAGGGGTTGGCTGTTCCAGGGAGCACAGGGTGATTAAATAAAGAAAAGGTGTGTGTATCACTAGGGAAGACAAGTGGGAGGGGGAGACAGAGAGAAATTTAGTCATGGCCATTAATACTAATAGTGGCCTCTCTTCCCTTCCGTCAGCTGCAGCTGTTGATCACGCTGGTGTAACAGTGAGCTTTCTAGCATTGCATCACTCTCTTTCTCCATGACTCCAATGCTGTCCTGCAATACCCTGCATTATAGGGATCTAGTGGCCCATGTTACGCACCATGCACCAGATTAATGCCCCAGAAAAGTGGATTTACAAATTAAAATCTATTCATCAGTTTGTTTCAGAAACTCACAGTCTGCTTGCCAATGCTCTTCTGAGGCTATATGAACATAATACTGTACAATACATAGTATCGTATTGCACTGCTGTGATGTAAAATCAGTTTATTAGAACAGTGATGCAAGACTAGAGCTGACAAAGTGAGAACATGTTGCATGTCATCTTTATCCACTGCTATTTAAGAGCGTGTTCGATTCATTAGCATGCCAATAACCTGCCACTAGTTATTCATACTATGTGTGATGTATGCACAGTGAGACGTTGGTCATGTTCTCCATCTAGAGAACGCAGCACGGGGACGATGTAACTTCCCAAGGAGCTCGTCCACTAGCATACATCAGAGACATTCCACCTCATCTGACACTCGTCCATGGAATTCTGCAAATTTTCCACACTATTCTCCCAGGCATTCTGAAGTGCCTGTCAAAAAGACTGGCATGCCCAAACACCAGGCACCTGTAAATCCTCAAAAGAAGAGAAACTGGCTACACTTAATGGAGAATATGTCTAACTTCTTGTTTCAGGTTTAATGTTTTCAAGATGTTTTTTAAAGTCTTTTTGTACATGGATGCATGAATGACTGAATTCTGTGCTCCTGTGGTGTATTGACACTGGGTATGTTTGTGGTTGTGTGTGAAAATATCCTTTTGTTTGCACTGCTGATAGGTGATAATTTGTCATAGATTTGTGCAGAGTCCCTTTCTCCTCTATGTTGGTATGACTAGTATATGCAACCTGTAGTTGACACCTATGTGTCATTCTGGGAACACACTAAATACTTCAGATGACTTGGAGGTTTACTTGGCAACCGATGGCTGTTTTAAGACCATGGATACACTTTCAGCCTGGACTGAGCACAAAGTTTTCAAGTATCCACAGGACATGGAAAGGAATAAAAAAGTCACTGAATCACATGTATCATGTGCTCATTGTCGTGTGGACGCTCAATGTGGCGCTCAATGACTTCATCCAAATCTATTTGTGTGACTGGGTGACATTCTATTTAACCTTTATTTTATACCAGGATTAAGATGTTGTGGAGCCATCAGTAGTCACAGGCTGTTCCCAGCTTTTCTGGAAAACACTTTTGCCTGTATTTATGTTTATATGGAAATTTCTTGATCCTTGACTTTGACATTATTTACACCTACACTTGTCATATACTGCCAATTTTTATAAGGGTTAGTCAGTTTTAAATATCATAGGTAATAGTGGGTTTACTTGCGTGCAATCAGTAATGTCTAGATGTGATTTGTGCAGTGGTGGTAGTGGGAGTGTTGGTGGTGGTGAAGTGTGGGGCGGTGGGGGGGCTGGTAAGGGTGGGAGGGGTTGACACAGAGATGTACAGGACAGGACACCCTCATGCTTGCTCCATAAACCTCACCACATTTTGCTGCCGCAGCTGCTCGTGGCGCACACAGGGGAGCAGAGAGGTGCGCTCTTTCCGTGGTGACTATGTCGAGTCTGGCACGGGCTTTTTCACACTAATCAGCGATCGCCGAGGCAGTTTCTCTTCGGCAAAGGGAGAGGGGGAAATAATTCAAACGGAATGCTGTCGCTCTCTCTCTCAGCAAGGTCGGTTTCCAGAGAACAGTGAAGACGCCGCTCATTTACCATGAGCTGTTTGGATGTTATGTACCCAGCCTATGGACATTACGCACCGTACGCACCGACTGCTCCTGCTTTTATCAATAGCTTACAGGTAGGAAGTGAGCAAATGTTTTAATGTTCCCTGGATATTTTCTTATGTTTATACTGTCAGCGGGGAGATGGCGGTTGCTGAGGTGAGGAACAACTATTAGGGCCAGTTTATGCAGCGTATGCGTAAAAGAAAAAAAGAAAAAAAAACGGATGGAAAAATTATGCATAAAAAGTGTTTTATGATTGTGATGTAGGTATTCGTTTGAATTAATCAGCCATTTATGAATATTTATATTTGCAGCGATGTTGTTTGTGTGTCTAACCAAGCACAGAACTCGTTGTGCACCCGCAAAAGTCATATCTTGACGCACGCACGGTCGTTCGCGCGCGCGTACAAACCACACACACATGCCAGTGATGCCACACACAAAGAAAAACATTATGTCAAAATGTCTCATAGACAGCTCCAGAACTGTCCTCTGCAACACCTGTCTTAACCCTCTCCCTGTTCCTCCCCTCCCCTCTCCTCTAACCTCCCCCCTCCACTGCCCCCTCACTCCCCCCTGACAGGCTCCCACAGGTCTGAGCAGCACTTCTCCTCACTGCCGGGATTTTATGGACACTCCCAGGGGTCCCGAGGGGATGTCTGGGGGCCCAGGCACCGGAGGATCAACTTCCTCCTCGTCTTCATCCAGCTCTTCGTCTTCCTCCTACACGCCTGCGGCTTCTAGGCCAGAGGAGGGCCCCAAGGAGAAGCAGGAGGCCCCTGAGGCTGAGTACCTTACTTCTCGGTGTGTCCTCTTCACCTACTACCAGGGGGACATCAGCAGTGTGGTGGACGAACACTTCTCCCGGGCCCTCAGCTCCTACATGGATGGAGAGGGCAAACGGAGGGCGCCAGACCAACAGGGCACAGGTATATTGCAATGTCCATGAGTAAAGACTCATTTGAACAAATAAAGGTGCACACCTACTTTTCGGACATTGGAAGAACTTTTCATGTCCATTACAGCACAGTATGGTGTCCATTAATCATAACTGAGAGATGGGCTGGCTACACTCCACAAGTGACGTAATGATAAACACAAAGTTGAGTAAATCCTTTCACCAGCGTGCAAACATAAAAGAAATAACCATCAGCGCATTTTACAAAACCATTAATGGTTTTTTCATAAAGTGAATTTGGCACCGCATCCGGCTATTAATGCACCAGTTAAGCCGACTTATTACCACATTTACAACAAATTCACGTCACGAAGACACATGCAAGCCTGAAAACAAGTTGGCTAACCCAGTTTCATAACTTCCATGTATTTATGGTAGTGCGCAGCAGTTGTCTGTGTGGCGTCTTGTGCTCGCTTTTGAGGCCACACTGGGTGAGCTGACAGTTCTGCAGAGCACAGCAGAGTGTCAGACAGGTGATGTGATCAGGTGACAGGACAGAGGGTCTGCTTGTTGGGGCTGTTGTCCCTGGAGGGGTCAGGGCACAGGGGTCATAGGTCATGGAAGGCAGGAGCTGTAGCCAGTCAAAGGGGGACTTAAGAGAGAGCATGCACATGGTTAGATTAGTTTTGGCTTGATCTTTAAGTATTTCTACAGACACTGCTGTGATTCAATACTTATTCTGATAAAACGTTTGTACATTTTTTTGTTAGCAAAAACTATACAAATATTTCACAATTATTACTGTGAATAATGCCTAAAATTTGCAACATTGTTGGATGTTCATACTTTTTTGGTTTTGTTTTAGCTTTCATTCTGATTGCACCAGAAATGCAAAGTAACATGTATTAATTTACGCATTTTCTGAAGGCACCTAAGTCCCTTTCTACCAGCAGCCTGCAGACCCTTCCCTTGGATCTCCATGTAGGGCCTATAGCCTCTACTCTCTCCCCCTCTCTGCTGTCGCTGTTAGTCTCTTTCCTAGTCCAGTCGGACGTCTTCATTTCGGCACTAACACACACTTTCTGCCTCACAACAGATGCTATGTTTATACATGGCCGTAAGCGCACAGCCTCGCCGGCGTATCCCCTTCAAACGTCTCCGCGGCTGCCATTCTGACTCTCGCTCCAGCTCTTGCCCCACAATGGTTGCTCAGTCAGTTGCCTGCCTGCCTTGCCGGTCAGATTTATATATGCTGTGGTCTGTGTGATTGGTGGGGGGGGGGGGGCACTAGCTCTAGGGGTGCTGCACAGTGTCTTTTTTCAGAGGAATATCTAAATATAAAAGTATACTTCTAAAAACATATAATGGCTCGCTGACATTCTGTCAAGGGCGAGGAGGGGGAGGGGGGGCAGAGAAAACAACAGGTGGGGGTGCAGGAGACAGAAGAGAGGGGCAGCGGGTGCTAGCACAGGGCCAGAGTTGCGTGTCTCAGTATGTATGTATGTGCGTGTGTGTGTGTGTGTGTGTGTGTGTGTGTGCATCAGTTTGTTGTGAGACTTTCAGAAGTACTGGGCTGACATGAGAGTGAGAGATGTCACCACAGCAAGTGATTTAAGGCTCTGTGAGCCTTGGGCTGCCTCCAGGTCAGAGCGTCTGCCTTATATAGAATTCTAGGATATAGGGACGCCTCTCTTTCTACCTTTCTGTCAGTCACTCTCTCTCTCTCTCTCCCCCTCTCTCTCTCTCTGTCTGCTCAAACGTTGTTGTGTTTATTTCTGTGTCTTGTTGGGGCTAGGGCTATGTGACAGTATGATCCAATGGGGAAGATATCTGGGCCAGAGGGTGTAGCAGTCATGTGAGTGACATCTACGTTTTAGCACGGGTCGCTCCTCTTGCACAGCTCCAGCCTTTCAATTTGTCTATATAAATCACGTGATTCACTGCACAGTTGTGTGAGGGTTCACGGCTTGGCCTAAATTTGATCCCCTTCTTTCCTCTCCTCTCCCCCATTAGATACTCCTTCGCCTAGCAGCCGACGAAGCTTCCCTCCATCCTTCTGGGATAGTAACTACTACTCGCCACAAAGCCGCTCCCACTGTGAGACGGGGGCACCCTCCTATTCCATGGACCCATACGTGTCAGGGCTGCACCCGGGCCTGGCTCACCCACACGCTCACCCTCACCCGCACGCTCATCCTCACTCCCACCCTCACCCTCCAGAGAGTTGGGGATACCCCCAGGCCCAGGCCTACGGCCCTCCGAGGCCTCTCCACGAACTTTATTCACCCTCGGCTTTGGAGCCTCACTACGGGCCCCTGCTGATGCCCACAGTGAGGCCACCTCATCTCCCTGCCTTGCCGAGCCACTATGAGGTGAGCAAGCTGGAACCCACCGCGTCCTGGCCCAGCCTGCTTCCCCCAGGAGATGTCAGCCAGACTCTGGCACTCAACATGGATGCAGGTACCCACTCAACCATGTCAGACTTTTGCAAATAGTTTCTCCACAGCACAAGTGTTCCTTTATTTACATAAGACAGCCACTCAGACTCAGTGTAGACAGATGCAAATGGAAAGGTTAGATTATTTCTGGCTATAAAAAATGAGAAACAAATGTATTTTTTCCTCTATTAATTGCTAGAGCACTTCACAATAGGCACTCTAAAATGTGAGTAATAAAATTATTGAATCTGATATAGAAGAAAACATAACATGTACACAAACACACACACACTCTTGCACACACATCTGCATCTCTTTTCAGCCCCTGTGATACTGTCTGTAGGAAATGCATGCACGGATGCGTACACTTGTGATGTTGAATACCTCAGACCCCATCCACAGACAATCCCACGCGTGCAGACACACACTCTCATACACACAATACATCATAATCATCACAGAAGCCACCCCCCTCTCTAAAACAGAATGTTTGGCAAAAGTAGGCTCCATGACAACCTGTGTTCTGTTGTTCACTGTTGTCCTCCTCATTGTTTCTTTGTCCTTTTTTCTCAGGCCTCCAGCAGCACAAGAAAGGCAAGGAGCTGTACTGGTTCTAACGAGCCCTTCAGTCACATTGACCAGCCATTACCAGATCCAATTAGTCCCTGGACCTGCTCTGCTATTGAAGCAGCGTGTCCCTTTATCCCCCTCCCCAGCCCCCCAAACACTCCCCTCCCACACACACACACACACACACACACACACACACACACACACTACATCCTCATCCATCTACCCCCTTCTCTCCACTCCTGGCCTCCCCTGCCAGTATACAGCCTTGCTCCAGGTCGACGTGTGTGCACCATGGAGATAAAGCGGAGAGAGGGAGAGAGAGAAAGAGGGAGAGAGACTGTCCATAATCGGGTTGCGGTCGCTCTCTCCTCCGCTCCCTCTCCTGACGCTGCCGGTGCAGTACAGACCTTGGCAAGGTGTGAGCCACAGTGACCTGTTTGGACTGAGAAAGACAGGATCACAACAGACTTTTGCAGAGGATGGAGAGAAAGACGGATGAATGGAGGGACAGAGGGATAAATAGCGGCGAGCAGGGATTCCCTCCAACGTCCCTGGTTATCTCTGTCTCATGCTCTTTGTTGGTACAGTGGTTGTCATCATCCACTTATCTGCATTTCACAAATGCAACATGCGGCGATAAACAGGAGCAGCAATTATGGCGGTTTATGCTTTGTGACTGTCATCATGATGCCTTTTTTTGGTTATATTATATAATTTTGCTCTCTGAAATAAAGTGTTTCTATTTATTGGTGTTTATGTGCATTTCTAAAATGTTTGGTTAGGCCAGTGTTCTGAAATTATTGTGGTTCAGTTTATTGTGTTTTCTAAAGACAGAGGTGATGGAGATGACCATACCATGTGTTGTTGATGGAGTTTCTCATCTATCTACGGAGGAATGTTTTGTGGAGAATAAAGATCGTTTCTCGAAAAAACATATCAGATAAATTGGTTCAGGTAAACGACAAGTTGTTTGCACTGAACAGACTCACAGATTGTGTCCTTTCAATTTGATGATGTTGTTCCATTTTAGCTCTTTATTCTTCTGTCATTCTTAGATGTTTTGAATGTGGAATTTCTAAATATTTTTGGGATGTTTTTTTTGTGTGTCATTTCTCATTTTTGTGTCCAAGAAGATTGTGATGTCAATAAATATTTTTATGGTACATTGTCACATCTCCTAAATCTTTATGTTAAGTGATAGTATTTGAGCTACTGCTAATTTAAAGAACACTGGAAGTGTAGCTGGACAGAGAGGGGGTAAATGCTACTATTAGCTTTAAGAAATGTACCTCAGTATTAGAAAGAATGCACGATAGTCCACGTGGACTTGATTGAGACTTTCAGATCAGTTTCTTCTTCAATTTTACACACTGCTATTTAGAGTGTGCTGATATTTTAGTAGCTGTGCGAATTCTAGAGACAGTAGCACAGCCAGATGTGATCAAGGCTATGCTGTGTGACTGCTCTTATTTAAAAGGCCTTCCATTTGAATTCCTGCTTGCATTCACACTTTGTCACCTATAAAGTGGGAACGAGTGGTGAATGCCAGCAATGTGTAACCAGAGAAGAAGCGAGCCATCCCAGCTATGCACCAAATGTTGCTGTGTTATTGATCCGATAATCAGATTATGCGCTAAGGTATGCCAGACTGGGCCACTATCACAATTTAGTGGCTGTTATGTGTGACCCCCACTAGAGAGCAGCCAACTATGTGATTGGCTCTAAGCTGAGGAAACATGTAGAGTAATGAAATTAGAAGAGTTTACCAGGGATAGCGCTCCTCTCAGTTTCCCATGCCAAGCATCTTACTGCCTTTTCACACTAGTATTGTCACTGGGCCTGAGGGTTTCCTTTTCACAGGGGATCCTCCAGGATCTACTCCATAGTTACCATGCACCCACAGCTATTGTCACATTATGTTTCTTAGTTGTCAATAGACCCTACATAGCAATTCATATTAGCCATGTTAACCACAATACTGTAACAGGGAGATAACAGTCACACAAATTCAGTGATCATGGATGCTGGATATAACAGTGACATGAACTGATTGATTGATTCAGAATTAATTAGCAGATGAAGCAGCAGGACAAATGCTGCAGATTTATTTTATTACTGACATAAAATTAAATGTTTGGAAGCTGTGTTTACCAATGAACTGAAATACTGCATAAGCAAGGAAATGCTGCCCTCTCCTGGTGTGTCTATAACATTGCAGACACCTGCTAAAAATGAAGAAAAGGGTTTTCCCAGACTCACTCACTCAATGATGACTGGTTTTAACAAAAATCATCCTATATGGTGCTTTTACAGAAGCACGTGAAACTGTGAGATGAATAACTTGAAATCAAATCGACAAACATCTGATCAGTGTTATCACTCAGAACAGGGGTTGCAGTTAACAGATGTAACATGATAATAATATCGGTTTATAAATGGTTGAGTGTGTTGTATTTCACACAAAACAACAGCAAACCAATGTAAATAGCATGATTTTGCCTCAATTACACCAAATGCGTACTGTAAATGAAGTTTTGGAATTGTGCATGTGACTGCTGGCAACTGGGGACTTCACAAGTTAAAAAAAAGAAGTCATATGTACATACATAAAATTACAATAATGACTGCAGTGTGCTTAATTTCGACCAAGAGTAGTTTTGGAAAACCCTCTCTTAGTCTCCCTAGAACTGTACTCGGGTAGACGTCAGTATGGGGAAGTGAGTGTTATCAGTCCCCAACATTTTCTGAGAACGGCTAATTCTATCATCTGTGGTGTCCATGCATTGAGTCACCACTTACAGTTACACAAACCCCTGAGTTGGCCCATACTCAGCCTCAAAGATAGTGGGCCTTGTGAGCTGTCATTGGTCAAAGTCACATGATACAGGATGCTGATTCACATTCAGAACCATTTGTCTGATCATAACAAAGAGTCTAAACAAACAAATTTAGAATCATTTGAAAAAAATCTTAAATTCTCACATTTCTATCAAAACTTTTTTCCCCAACTGATGATATGACCTAATCAGAGCAGAAATCATAAATGTCTTCACTAAGTATTGTGAGATTTACTCTGATCTTTTTA
This sequence comes from Lates japonicus, assembly GCA_033238685.1. Lineage (NCBI taxonomy): Eukaryota > Metazoa > Chordata > Actinopteri > Centropomidae > Lates > Lates japonicus. The sequence goes on along the minus strand of BRZM01000004.1, from coordinate 8,733,771 downwards.
CAGCCTGCCAGTCAACCTGTTTACTGACTGTATGAAGTAGTAAACAGAGGCTTGTTTTACTCACCCTAGTTTCAGATACATTGCTGTAATCTAGCTGTCGTGTAACCTGATAGAGGCATATAAAACGAAATGACTTGCAAACAAAACACGTGGTACACTATATCGAAGTGACAGTGGAAATCACATAAGACCCCCCACACACACACACTTTTATAAACCTAAGAGTGTATTCCATACATGAAAACATGGTCACATGCTTTAATTCAAGTTCTTCCTAAAGGCCATGCACACAAACATACACAAACCTTGATCTATGGACTCTATGGAAGATTTCCTGCTGCATTTGTATTGTACTGACTCAGGGCTTGATCTTGTCACTTGACTGTTGTTGTAAATGTTTAATCACACGAGGAACATCGCAAACTTTATGTGTGTATAAAGTTGCACTTGACTTTTTGCTTCAGAATAGAACTCAGAACAAGCTGGTCTTTTCACTCTACGCCAGCATTTCCCAACCTTTTTCCCTCAATAACTGTGTTCACAAAATCCCAGTTTCGTTCACACACCTATATGTTCGGTTATAGACATTACAAAGGTTCACGCACACATGCATATCTGTGTTCACGTGGCTTACAAATACGGAATCTCCCAGTTTCAGTATGAAACTTGTGCCCAATGCACAAAAGTAGCTGAGTATCATCCAAAGAGCTGCTGCTCAACTGCAGCAGTGGAAAGTACAATATATGCCACACAATTCGGAGGTACTTCACTTTAGTATATCCACTTTATACTGCTTTGTACTTTGACTCCACTGCATTACAGAGGGAAATATTACACTTTTACTAAAAACATATGATAAGCTTAAAACATCACCATATAAAAAGCTGTATGTCATGTTTCAGATGTTAGTAGTTTCACCTAAGAGTGATTTATCCTTTAAACTTCTCAGATGGTTTCATTAAGGTAGGTGTTTGAGTCTCAAAGACAAAGAATCCAAAATATTACAACAAAGTATACAGATTAGAAAAATAGTTTTTAGAAAAAACCTGACACAGATTTGTGTAGCAGATGACCCCTAAAGTTTATCTGGTGACCCTTTGAATGGAACCACTGTATATAAAGTAAATCGACTAGCTCGACCTTGACCAACTACAACAATAAAATGCTGCTTACACATTAATGCATCAGTATTAACAGTCTAATAGAGATTGATATAAAGATACATCAATTCTTCTATGTCTCTATTGTTTTCAGTGGCAGGCAAACTATCCATACTTTTCTTATAGGAAGGAATCAGAGTATGTGTGCACACTACTGACTGTACACTCTATACAGTATATGCAGGAGACTAACAGGCAGGTACATGAGACAAGCTGGAAAGAGTTTAATGACATCCGTAAACTTTTAGCTTAGTTGTCAGTTTTAACTCACTTCCCAGTGTCTTTATGGTTTGAAGTACTGTCATGACACGACAGCCTTGTGACAGTCAGACAGGCAGAGAGACAACAGGCCGGCGACAACGTGGTCAGACAGCAGTTAAAACATAACTGACTTGCTAAAACACATGTAAAAAGAACAAATCCACATTCCTGTTGCCATCATTTTCAGAAATGAAACTAAGCTATTTTTGAAACTAAAATTATTTCTTGATGAATATTTCTCACTTCTGGTTTCCGCAAGTTCATAGTTATTCAGTCTCCCTTTTGTGTATTTAATTGCTAGATAACATTTGCATTCATGTTCCTAACAGTCACGAATGGGTAACATTTGCAGAACAAATCAAAACATTTAAAGGAAAGTTGGAAACAGGATGTTTGTGTGGAAACCGAAAGGAAGTCTGTCTTGAATAACAGTCAGTGGAAACTGCCATGAATCATGAATGAAATGATATCACAGAGAAGTGTGAAGCTGATTTATCAGAAATGTGAATGCGTGTCATGTGTGTAAGATATTAGCTGTACAAATATGAGTGATTGGCAGGGAAACAGTATTTCAGAGACTCATTCTTTGCCATACAGTTAAAACTACAAATCTAAAAAAATATTTAACTGTAAGGCAAACATTTGTCAAAGATCATTGCAAACATATCTGTAGGAACCTGGTCAGTTTGTCTCCATCTCTGATTAAATAAATTCAATAATATTTTAATCCAATGTGGACATGACTTCTAAAGGAGGAAAGATGTGTAACAGTTTAAAATAACACTCGATCCTTCAGGTAAATCACTTGAACAAACTCTCAATAAGTGGGCGTTAGTGAGAGTGCCACCTACATTTTCGAGAAATTAATATACCTCCACGAGCTTCTTACATATTTTCCAGTTTGGCATAATTTAGACAGTAAGGTTTAAATTAAGAAAGGTCTGTGAAGGCACACATTAGCACATGTGCATGTTATTGTTTCTGTTTTGCTTTTATTTTTTGAGAGGAATCCCCATCACTGTGTGACTGGAACCAGAGCAGTGGAGGGAACACAAAATCCCAACAGTGGTTTTTCACATGAAGGCATCACATTAATAAACAGACAGACCATGTTCCTTTTTATATGACTATATAATTCCTGAATAACAACATGCTGAGTAACTAGTCATGCCCTCATAGAAAAACAGTTTAGAAATACAAATTCATAATGCTGACGTTCTGTGTTTTGCTGAGGTTGAAAAATGTGTTTCCCAAAAGAATGGTGTCATGCGAACTTCTCATAATGTATAACCCTTATTCCCTATTTCAATGATTGACTCTAGCTCTTTCTCTCTGTGGCTTTATGAGTTGCTGACAGCCACCTGACTGGACACACTGTAAGTCATAACTGCGGACAGCTATATAAGGATGGCTCCCTGCCTCAGCCCTGCATCCTCTATAGGTAGCTGTACCTCAAACTTCACTGCACATATCGACATAGAGGCAGGTAAGCAGCTGCAGCACATATACACATGCACGCAGACAAATAGAACCCACACCCGCTTCCTGTAGAGCAGGTGCACTGATGCAAAAAAAAAGAAAAGAAAAGAAATAGAGACTCATAAAGATGAACAAGAGTTTGTGGGAGGGATGAAAGAGAGACTCAAAGAAGCCGGGAAATAAAGCTCTTGATGTGGTACATGTGACGGGCAAAGTCATGACAGAAAACGGTCTGGAAACAAAGCTGAAGTGAAAGAGTTCAGTCACAACCTGTGTGGTTTCCTGCAAGTCACAAGGGATCTCTTTGCTTTGCTTTGCCCCTGTGTCAGTCAGGATGAAGCTGCTGTTGGCTGCTGCTGCTGCTCTGGCTGTGGCCAGCTGTGCCACCATCTCCCTGGAAGACCTGGAGTTCCACGCCTGGAAACTTAAGTTTGGTAAGGGCTCTTGTTAGACTGTTTTCTTTTATCAAGTACAGTAGATATTGATTGGTCTGTAAAGATCCTGTCTGTAAGTGTGCTCATTCACACATCTTAAAGTCTAAAGTGATTCATAACATGCCGTCATGTTCAGATGTTTACGGCTTATATTTTGTCAGCTAATGAAAGCAAACCTCTTAACTGGAAGAGTATTCATAATTTATCACTGATCATTTTCCTCTGTCCTTGGCAGGAAGGTCCTATAGCTCTCCATCAGAGGAGGCTCACCGTAAGGAAATCTGGCTCAGCAACCGCAGACTGGTGCTGGTTCACAATATCATGGCCGATCAGGGTATCAAGTCCTACCGCCTTGGCATGACCTACTTTGCTGACATGGTATGCACAGAAAAACATGTCATGTGGTTGCAGTCAGCTTGTGAGGATACAGTGACTGACTGTTTTGAATGAAGACCATATTAAATGATACAGAATTTTGTCCCTCCTCATTAGGAAAATGTGGAGTACAAACGCCTGATCTCCCAGGGCTGCCTGGGCTCCTTCAACGCCTCTATGCCTCGCCATGGCTCTACCTTCCTCCGGCTGCCTCAAGGCACTGATCTGCCCAACACTGTTGACTGGAGGGACAAGGGATACGTCACTGACGTCAAGGACCAGAAGCAGTGTGGCTCCTGCTGGGCCTTCAGCGCAGTATGTAAAATCTAACTTGTTGTTCCAGTAATGCAGGTAACTTTACATAAATGTTTTCTGACCCTTACAAATTCACTCATCCCTCTTCCAGACTGGCGCACTGGAGGGTCAGAACTTCAGGAAGACAGGGAAGCTGGTGTCCCTGAGTGAGCAGCAGCTGGTTGACTGCTCTGGTGACTTTGGCAACATGGGCTGCATGGGAGGCTTGATGGACAGCGCCTTCAAATACATCCAGGCCAACGGAGGTATTGACACAGAGGACTCCTACCCTTATGAGGCTGAGGTAAACAGTGGATATTAGCCATAAGCTTTAAATAGAGCAACTGCATACAGTCTAAAACAACAATTTGTCATTAACATGCTAAAAACCAAGTTGGAGCAAGTTGTGTGTGTTAAATTACATCCTTCACATGAGAGATGTACAATACTGCCATCTTGTGGACACATTATTGTACAACTAGACCCTGGCAGACTGTCAGCACAAAGCCTACAATAACCATTTTATGGACATAAAACCTTGAAAGTTAAATCTTTTGAGGATATTAGTATTTGTCCTGTTCTTTGATTTACAATTAATCACCTCTATCATGATGGGTCAACATGTTAAATCTTTTGGTAAATAGCTAAATATTGTCTCTGATTTAGGATGGACAGTGCCGTTACAACCCTGGTGCTATTGGTGCCACATGCTCGGGCTACGTTGATATTAAAAAAGGTGATGAGGATGCCCTGAAGGAGGCCGTGGCCACCATCGGACCTGTGTCTGTGGCCATTGACGCTTCTCATGCCTCCTTCCAGCTCTATGAATCAGGTAAACTGTTTGAAACTGTGTTGCTTCTGCCAGATAATAACCTCATCAAACACTGAAAGGAATTAGAAATACTTTTGTTTGTTTAACCTATCCATGTATCTCTCTAATGTTTGTTTGTGTGTTTGTGTTTCTAGGAGTGTATAATGAGCCAGAGTGCAGCAGCACAGACTTGGACCATGGTGTCCTGGCTGTAGGTTACGGCACTGACAATGGACATGACTACTGGCTGGTCAAAAACAGGTAAATACCCACATATTTTAAATTGCTGGCTACTCTCCTGCTAGCAGTCAGTAAAAAGTGTTACAGCTGAGACAGGGAGCTAAGTTAAGACATCTTATTTATAGCTGCCAAAATGAAGTGAAACTCAGCCAGGATGTTGTCAGCTTCTTAAACACAGTGTCATTATTAGCTATTACAATTACTTTACATGCTGTTGTAGCTTCTGTTGAGACAGTAATTCTGTTTTATAGACAGCAGCTAATTTTAGTTGGTAATATGTGTGTTTCTGTAGCTGGGGTCTGGGCTGGGGAGACAAGGGATACATCATGATGACCAGGAACAAACACAACCAGTGTGGCATTGCTACCGCATCCAGCTACCCCCTGGTCTGAGCAGGTGAGAAAAATTAATACTCCTTCCTTCTCTCTCTTACAACCAAGGGAGCTGCTATTTAAACAATTTAAACCTCTGGGTGTGAATGTATGCCTGTGTTCACTGTCCATTAACTGGTTGTTGTTCATGTTTTTTGGATTTTCAGGGTCCAGGACTTTCCTCAGCGAGGAGGAGAACAGTGTCACATAATTTACTTTAATTTCATAAAGAAACTGAGTTATGGAACAAAATGTTCTTTTATTGTTCCTCGGTGGGGTGTGATCTGAGAGTCCCTCTGCGCTTTGGTGCACTTTTAATAGAATGACTTTTTAATGAAGATTGTAAATAAATGTAAAGATTACATTGAGAGATAAAAAAAAATAAACATTTATGTTTGTGATTTTGTTGCTTTTTATTGTTGCCTTTTGTATTACAGTTGCTGTGCTGATATTCTTATAAACAGTGCAGTGTTTTTTATCCATTAAAGTTTTGCCTCCATGACACAAAGGCGAAGCAGCGCTCAGTCGAGGACTAACAAACACAGAATAACAAATACTGTTTATTGCCATGTGAATATTATTATTATTAATATTATTCTATTCTATTTGTAAGGGCATGTAGGGATCTGCAAGTGAATTATTTGTATTATTATTTATGTACCCTTTGTTACTTTAGACCACTATAATGTAGATGCATTAATAAGAAATTTAATTTATTTGTTTTATATTACTAGAAACATTTTGTCACAGCACAGGTAGTACTGGTAACATGTTAAATTGTTAATTTTAGGGATACAAAGCAAAGTGTAAAAAAAATCTGTGAAAAAAATCTCCCTAGCTGCATATGTCATATATACATAGATGCAAACCACAACAGGCACAGATTCCAATGATGCAGTAGCTGTGGTTTGTTACTACTGTAGAATGCAAATGTACAGGATCAGTCTTGTAGCTGGTGCGAGGGAAATGATTGCATTTCATGGAAAAAGTCAGTTAAAGGTCAACATAAACTGTATAAGTTCAACTTCTCTTTCATCACTGACTCACTTTACAAATTGAGCATTTGCATGATATATAGAAATGACTGATTTATGTATGTACTCGCATCTTAAAAGTACAAATTTCAACCTCCTCAAGAATCTCAGTGTACACAAAGTAGCTTTAGCTTCTATAAATTTAACTGTGCCCTCAGTCAAGGCTTATGTGTTTAACAATGTATTGTGCTCTGTATAAATATATGTCAAAAAGGCTTTTAATTTTACAAATATTCTTATTCTATACATAGTTTTTTAGATGTGTGCACATCAAGTTGGGCAAGAACTTTGCTTTAAGACAAGTTGAGCATTTATACATGACATATTTTAAAAAACAGATTTCATCCTCATATGTCAGAGCTTTATGCCATATCTGGCTTTGATGCCTCTACTAGCTTTGACTAACATAAATTATTCACTAAAAACAACAGTGTTTGTTGTTCAGAAAGTTTGATGTTTAGACTCAGATGCCGCCTCTGATACTGATGGCTGCTGTGGCCTTTGGCTTGCAAACCTTAGGCCAAAGATGAAAGCGTCGAACGGGGAGTTTCAGAAGTTTTCTGCTGTCTTTGTAGTTTTTGTTCACTTGGATAGCATTTTTATCTTCCCGGATACAGTTTTTTTAAAAAAGCATTTTGTGGTTTGTAAAAGGTTATCTCAGATTCATTCTTCATATGCAGGTAAGGGCACAGACTGGAGGTAAAAGTGAAAGGAGATCTGTGTGGTAAATGTGAACATATAATGAAACACAATGATGGAACCAGAGAGAGTCTGGAATTATACACGTTTGTGGTTGAAACTCTTGTCTGATGTGGTAAAAAGCCAATATGGATTGTAGAGGAATATCTCAGCGGTATGTATTTTGACCTCTATTACCGTCAATATATTTTACAGACTGTCTTTTGCTTTCAAGATCATCCTCTCATCACATCCCCCCATCCTGACACTTGATCCGCCCAATCCTTGATAATCTGTTTCCTGTGGTAAACTGTGATTATGACACTGTAGGAAAAGAGAAACGAATTATCCTCATCTCTCAAAACCGCTGATGGAATACTAAAATGGTTTATCATTTACAATGTGACTCTGAAATAAGTCACAAGCAATGACCAGAGCACAAAATGCTCATAAAATGAATCAGTGCTGCGTTGTGATGCCTACTGCCACGGCCGCACGGTAATCTAAAAAAGGCTGGTAATATCATGTCCACTCACCCTCACATCTTTACTTTAATTTGACCTTTTCCATCATTTTATATTTATTTGTATCTATTTTTGTTGATGGATTTTGTTCACCCTTTATGTCTTCAGTGTTTGGCCAGTTAGTCAGTTAAGCTCTGTTGCAGTTCAGTTTACTGTATTCTGCAGTCAGTTCTGTTTCGTTGACCTCTTTTAGGCCCCCGTTGAGTTTATATTCAAGTCTTCCGTCGTCATTTCTCATCTTTTTGATGAACAAAACTCCACCTTTTTAAAATATAAACCCTGCATTCTTGTCTCCCTGCTTGGGAAAAGTTTTGTTAAAGAAGATGATTTAACTAATGTTGCCTCCCTGTTTTCATACTGTTTAGCTAAAGTATTACATAACTTTGTTTTTCACCACTGCTCTGCCCTCACTCGAACTTCCCAGATAGAGTATACCTGCTCAGGTGTTTAATGTCCTTGTGACCTTTTTTGAGGATACCGACCCATCAAGGTCAAATTGGTGCCCTAGCATAGTTCCCAGGGTAAGATACACCAACTTGGGTTAATACACATTTGCAGTACCCACACCAAATGTGTGTAAAGTAATCCCATAATGGAATCCAGCCTTCTTTCAACCGTAATTTGTAATGCTTAAGGGTTTTGTGTGTAATCCAGCTAAACAGCGGTACTTAAGTCATTATTCTTACATCTCCATTGAACCTTTAGGCAATGGAAGGTTGCTTCACTCATCTGTAATCCATGAAGTCAGCTATAAATACATTAACAATGCTTAAAATTATTTTGTTCATTTGTCATGGGCTATTCAGTAACTGCATTTAATTTTACTGCACACAGTGAAAAAGTTCAGCACAGCAATCTGACTTTGCTTAGTCACAAAACACAGTAACAGATGATGCTGCATTCACGATCTGGCTTTAAACATTTTATAATGTGCTGAAAAAAATTTAAAAACTCTGACTTAGCTAATAAAAGTCATGGGTGAGAAAATAATTGTTCTCTTTTCGGCATGAGGTGGGTGACATCTGTTTTAATCATACACAATAGCTGCCCCGATGTAATTAATGAAATCACATTAAGTGCTTGTAATTTTCCCATTCTAAATGTCACATTAGGTCTGGTTGTGATAATATTTGATGGGAGGTGGAGAAACACCGAGCCAGGGAAACAGAGAGGGGGAGAACATATTAAGGATTTAATCAGCTTGTGTGACAAAATGTGACCTTGACATCTTACTTTTTCCGCCCTCAGCAGCAGCAGCAGCAATGAGAGCTGCTATGTGAAAGCAAACAGGCGCAGCCGACGTAATTGAAAGAAAGATTTAAATTATCTTTTGTCAGGCGAGTCTCGTAACAGTAGACCTGGAAAAAACATCTCTGCCACTTTATCAGCAACATGGTCTGACAGTATCGAGCCAATTAGGCCAGAATGATTGTTCTCCAGTGACATTATCATTATCATCCTTTTTATTTTTATTTTTTAAGAGTATGGAGGGCATTAGAAAGTGGAAAAACCAAACTATGAAAAAGCTCCCAGACAGAGACAAAGGGAGACAGAGGGAGGGCGCGGAAGAGGTGAGGCAAATTAATTGGTTTTGCTAAATCCTCCTCAAACAGCAGAAGCCAATGTGGTTCCACAAAAGGCCATTACCGGTAATCAATTTAAATCTGTTTTACCCTTCCCAAGGAAACCAATTAGGCAATTTAATTTGGCTTTTTTGATTCACAGCATAACCACGGCACAGGATAGATCTTCCAATTCGTTTCCTGCAGAGAGGGACAAGTGAAAACACTGGGAGGTGTTGCTGGAACAAACAAAGCTATTGATCTGAGGGGAGGCTGGGAGATCCAAAGAAGAATGAAAAGGAGACACAGGAAGTGTGTCAGGATAATAAACTCATGAATCTGGATTTTGTCACAAGTGATCCTGCTGTGTCCATTTAAAACGGCCTCAGTAATTAAAGTTTGTTGCAAGCTCAGCTTTTAGCCGAATTTACATCTTAAGTTTAGTTTTCCAGCAAATGTGACTCTGCATTTTAAGCAGTTCATCATTTTTGGCTGGGTGTTTTTTGTGAGAAGAATCGCTTTTTTAATGTCACTAGATGGCAGCACTTGACTGCTGATGATTATCTCAGCCATCTGAGGTGCTGTGGCCTGGCTTAAGTCATGCAAAGCTCTGGTCGTCAAGTCAATCGTGTTCCTTTGTTTCATGCGGTCACATGTCTATGGAATCCACATGTAACACACACACACACAGAAAAAAAACAACCATATATCCACACACACACACAAAGACTGCATTTCCCTGCACCAGTGAACCCATTACACTGTAACAAAACCCATGCAGTACACTGAATGTCTGCTTAATCAACAATGTCACCGCACAATTTCAGTAGATTGGCTGTTCGGTTGGTATGGAGGAAAGTGCCAGTCAGCCGTGTCACCCATCATAGCGAACAAACAGTCTCTCCTGTGGGGATTCAGACGGAGGACCATGCCTCTGTGCCTATGTGCTATCCATCTCCGATCATGCCTTTCTAGTCTGCATGCATGTGTGAGTAGCTCCTTGCATGTGTGGTCTGTTTCTGTGCGTGTGTGTGTGGGGGGCTTGGTTTGTCATGGTAATGGGGAACATGTGTGATTGTGACAGACAGGAGTTCTGGATGACCGCACACAGTACTGCACCACACACGTCTGCACATACACAGACACACACACACACACACTGGCCTGATGCACACAGAACGCATAGAGAGTGAACTTGTGAACAAGAGCATAACCTTATGAAAAATGGCTTAAATGACTTTATGAATACTTGATATTTCTAAAATGAACCCACAGACGAGGCTAATAATCCATTCTCACCCTCTATCTTGGTCTATTTAATCTTTCCTTCCTTATCTTTATCGCCTTTTCTTTTCCCACTCATTTCATTGCTCCGTCCTCGCCTAGCCAGTTGCATTTCTTGGACAGGGCTCCTGGCTGCGGTCTGAGAGAGGCGAGTGAAGCTAACCGTTTGAGGAAAACAGCTCTGGCAAGGCCAATTACACCCAGACAAAGCACTTTGCATGTTATTGTGTTAGGGATTCATGCTTGATTGACTGAATGGGTTCTAATGAGGCTGGGGAACGACGTGCAGGAAAGGAAGAAACACTCCTCCGTTTCCCTGATGGATTGACGCAGCACTCACGTACACAAACACATGCAGGTACACACACGACACACACTCGCTGATGCACACTCACGGTGCAAAGGTGCACAATTACATCGCCATGCACATGGGAGAATACTTAAAGTGGAGACACATGAAAATCAACACTAAAAACAACTACTCTTTTTCCCAGGCTGCAGCTATAAAGTGTGTACTGTGTGCATATGTGAGTGTGTGCAGTGGGTGGCAGATGAAGAGGAGATATTATAGTGGAAAGGTAACTTGCTGTATTGCCTCTGCAGATGCTCCTATGTGAAAGCTTCACTCCCACTGGCATCCTTTTATAGTATCACTTCACTAGGTAGAGTTTGATATAGCAACAGATGGATTGGTAAAGCCTACAGCAGTGGTAAAAAATGTCAGTCATTATTCTTGTTGGGCCTGTATAACAGATGTTAGTTTTATTTCTGTGTTGTGTTGTGCACTGGGCTCTGACTCCACTAAGTTTCACATCTTTGAAGTTTTTTTTGTTTGTTTTTTTTGTTCTCCGTCTCAGTGGAATGAAAGTTGAAACGGATATTACTAGCCACAGGCTAATGAAAATAACAAATGCCAGCTATGATGTTCGCAACACAATACAAATTGAAAATGAAATTAGCTAGCAACCCAGGTCCAGGCTATGAATTTTAAAAGGCTGGTATGAGCTGCATGCATGTATAACGCAGGACAGGAGACTTAGAAGCACACAAGTAGACAAACTGCAAATCCTAAACTGGCAAATATGCCTCTTTACTAAATAGTTCTAAGATGTTTAAATCATGAATCATTAGTAAACAAGCCAGACATTTAGCTAAGACTGTTAATCGTCTATATCATAGGCTAATTTCATTTGATTTCTATAGTTTTCATTTGAGGTACTCCAGCCCCAGCACTGAGGGATACTTGAGAGACCCAGAGTGTGTGTGGAGCGTTCTCTGAGGAATATTTACTGCGGCCTCCTCCTACTTTACCTTCCTCTTCCTTGTCCTGCTTTTGCAACCCCCCTCTCTACCTGCTCATCTCCTTCTCTTCCATATCCCTCTCATTCATCATTTCTCGTTGCCCCTCCTCTCCTCTCGTCCATCTCCCCTGCCGTACCAAGGTCAGGGTGAAGGGTCAATTGCCTGGGCACACCGCAGAGCCCGTTCTTGAAGGAGCAGTCATGTATCCGCATGCCGTCTTATCTTCCTGTTTTATATCACCTGACAACTCTTTCTCCACAGGAGATGGCCTCACTTTCATTTGCAGTAACCCTGCTCCTTGTGCGTCCATGTGTGTTTATGCGTGTAATGTATGTGTGTTTGCATGTGTGGGTGGATACATCTCCGTGTCCTCCAGTCCTTTGCCTGCCCCTGTTACCCGGCCTTGTGTGTTTGCCCTGTTATCTTCCCTCCTCTCCAGCTCTCTTCCTTGCCTGACCATTTTCTCTGTCTGCCTTCCCTCCTCCATCGATAGCCAGAGCTAATAAGGCAATTAAAGCCTAATTAAAGGAATCTTCTGAGAGAGGGAAAGTCCCAGGCAACTTCATGACGGCAAAGAGAGCGGTGTGTTTACTTGTGCCTCCTGCCTGCTCCCTCTCACTCTCTCCTGACCATCACAACAAAGTTAAAAAAAGTACTGAGATAATGAAAACCCTGAGGAGCTGAACACACGATCCCGCCATATTTTTTTTTTCTTACAAAGTCTTCATTTCTTCCTGTATTTTTAGTGGTATCAAGAAATGGGCAAAACGAGGTAACTAGCTAATTTGTTCTGCTTCAAGTGTATTTATCCAACCAGCGTCAGCACACTCATTGTTGTCAAATTTGCCAGAGCAGATCAAAGGACCCTGTGCAGCGTGTCAGCCAGGTTACCTCTGCTTGGCACTCCGAATCAAAGTCACGGATTAAGGCAAAGGGAGTTGGGGGCTTCAAGGACATATGACAAACTATCATCCTCTCTTTGGGGTTTGAGCTGCAATGGATCTATGTCGTTTTCTTTCCACGTGTCCCCAAAGCTTCTCTCACATCCCGATGCATACGATCACTATGTGCACTTGTAGTCTGAAACAAAATCTTTACCCCTGATTTAGAAGGCACTTACAATGCATTAGCCTTGTGGTAATTACTAGAAACTCAATTAGAAGAAACCGCTGAAGACCAAGACCAAACTGGAGGGCTTAAGCTGCAACGCTGGTAAATGGATTTGGAGTTAATTTAGTGAGTCAGAGGGTGAAACAGCCATCAGTGATGTTTTAAGCTGCAGCAAGCAACCTGAGCGCTCAGGGCTCTGTACCGTAGGCTGATCTCCTCTGTAGTCTGCTTTCAATTGGCATTCAGCTTCACTTTGGTTTGAGTGTTACAATTAAATTGCTCTGGGATTTTTTCTTTTCCATGCCTCCACACACACACACACACACACACACACACACACACACACACACACACTTGCATGTGACAATCCTTCATCCAACTTTTCTTTATTGGTATATTATGTCTCAGTGATGTTTACACCGGTGTAGATGTTACTGTCTATGCCCCAGGTCCTGTTCAGAGTGGAGTAGTATATTTTATTCATGGATCTTTGTATGTTCTGTTACATGCCTCAGGGCATTTTTATGACCTTAAGCAGTGCCTGCCTGTTTCCAGTGAATATCTGTATTTACCTTCTCTAGTGTGCATGCTCATGTGTTTTTTCCTGGTGATTTGTAGAACAAATCTGAGACTAGATTTCTTAGGCTGATACAGGCATTAATATTTGAGAGATAAAAAACATGTTTTAACACATATTTTTTTTATGTGAATCCCTTAAATCTGGATATGTATGCACAGATATATACTGTCCAGGACGTTTACAGTAGAAATATTGACCAGCATATAGTATATGACAAATCTATCATAGATTGCAATTGGCCGATAATATTGCCAAAGCTGATGTTTTGGTCAGGATCTCTTGGTTTCTGTGGGTCCCTCAGGCACCTGTACCTTCTGGGACTGTGATGTGCAGTAAGCTGGTAATTCGTATCACATATTGGAGTCTGCCATCTAAATCTACGGAGAGAGGAGTGAGCAGATGGACTGCACCTTGTAGAAAGTGTGGGTGGTAAAGTCTGCAAGCCCCTGTATGTGTGCTTGTGAATGCTCCTATTGGTGCCAGCATGTGTGTTGGCGTGTGTGTGTGTTTGTTCACGTAGGTGCTACTGCAGGATCTTGGCTTTTGCCTTGGAGTAAAGATGTGTGTGTGTTTGTGTGTTTGTTTGTTTGTTTGCTTGTATGTGTGCATGTGCGTGTATGTGTGTGAGTGTGGTGGGCTGGTGAGTGGGTGTGCGTCGTGTGAGCACTGCTGTGCCTCCTTCTTCTGGGGACCAGATGGTGATTGAACTGGTAGCTCCACCCAACTGTTCTTGACATCATCAGTCAAAGACAAAGGGAGGGATGGAGTGAGAGAGAAAGAGAAAGAGAGTGAGAAGCAGAGAGAAAGAAAGAAAGGAAGAAAGAAAGAAAGAAAGAGTGCATTTCAAATATAGGAGCTTATGTTGTGTGTGTGTGTGTGTGTGTGTATATATATATATATATATATATATATATATATTGCTACATAGCAACAACTTACAATTACTTACATATAGCACCTTAAAGCATAATTTTTCCTTAAAGTTTCTATTCATGAGACCAAAATCAAAACTTATAACACTGTAACGTAATTTAACTTGCATGAAAGTAGCAGCACCCTAATCTCTTAATGTGAAGATAATTCAAATTTAACTCAACTAAAAGCATGAAGGAATTATTAGCAAAATGGATCTAAAGTATTAAAAGTTCTTCATTTGTCATCATGCATAATGGACACTCAGTGGCCACTGTATTTGGTGCACCTAGCTAAAACTAAACCCTACAATAAATCTTAACCATGTGATGGTTATAATGTTTTGTTTTTGCTTATACTATTTCAGAGATGTGCTAATTCAACTTTATGGTCATTTTATGAGGCTGTAGTTTGTGGTGCTGTTGAATTGTATTCACTTAAACTGAGAGCTGCTTCTTATATTATGGTGACCTTTATTAATATAAATGGGGTGGACTTGTGTAAATGTACTTTGCATGTTCCTCAGAAAGCAAAGACCCTCAGAAAGAAAAATGATCTAAACCTGTTTAAAATAAACGTTTAGATAAAGGAAGGGAATCAATTACAACACGTAATGTATGGAGGATAAAGCTGAGGTGAAATAGACATGAAGGACCTTATTCAGAACACCTGTACATCTGCTTATTAATGCAATTATTGAGCAGATACAGGTCAGGAGCGTCTGTTAATGTTCACATTAAACATCAGAATGGGGAAAAAATGTGACTTTGACCGTGGCATGATTGTTAGGTTTGAGTGTTTCTGAAACTGCAGATCTCCTGGGATTTTCACAGACAACAGTCTCTAGAGTTTACTGATAATGGTGCCAAAAACAGAAAACATCCAGTGGATGTCAACTCCGCAGACATAAATGTTGATGAGTAAGATCAGAGGAGAACGGCCAGACTGGTTTGAGATGACAGAAAGGCAGTTCTTACAACTGCGGTGAGCAAAAACCAGCTCAGAATGCACATCGCATCGAACCTTGAGGCGGATGGGCTACAACAGCAAAAGACCAGGTCGGGCTCCACTCCTGTCAGCCAAGAACAGAATTCTGAGGCTGCAGTGGGCACAGGCTCACCAAAACTTGACAGGTGAAGACTGGAAAAAAATAACCTGCTTTGATGAATCTAAATTCCTACTGAGGCATGCAGATGGTAGGGTAAGACCTTGGCATCAACAACATGAATCCATGGACCCAACCTGCCTTGTGTCAACAGTCCAGGCTGATGGGGGTGGTGTAATGGTGTGGGGAATATTTTCTTGGACCCCATAACACCATCAATCAGCCTATCTGAGTATTGTTGCTGACCATGTACATCCGTTTATGGCCACAATTTACCATGTTATAATGAGTACTTTGGCTTCATGAGTGTGACAATGAGTTTAATGAACTTCAGTGGCCTCACCAGACATGAATCCAATAGAAAACCTGTTGGATGTGGTAGAACGGCAGCTT
This sequence comes from Lates japonicus, assembly GCA_033238685.1. NCBI lineage: Eukaryota > Metazoa > Chordata > Actinopteri > Centropomidae > Lates > Lates japonicus. Next base: position 8,717,862 of record BRZM01000004.1, on the reverse strand, counting down.
GGCAGCATGAATGTGCAGCTGACAAATCTGCAGAAATGATGAGACGCAATCATGTCAACATGGAGCAGAATCTCAAAGGAACATTCCAACATTCTCCATCATCCAGGAATTAAGACTATTTTGAGAGCAAAGGGAGGCCCTACTCAATGTTATTATGGTGTTCTTAAGTGTATATACTGAATTAAGGAGAGTGAATCTGATAATTCTTCCAGACCTGATCCAACCTATATATCCTACTGTTATTTTATTGTAAATGCACTGAAAGCTGCTTTTTAAGACATTTCAACCTTTTTTTCCTAAAGGTTATGTCATGTCTGAGACTGGGGAGACAAGCAAAACTACAGTACATGTCACAGTTAATAAATACTGCTTGATCAGTATCAGTGATAGCAACTCACTTTTCCCATCATTTCACTACCACAGGGACAGGTGGGCTAATCACCAAACACATTCAGCTGGCAGGCTGACGCTGCCTCGTAATGCTTTGCCTCCACTTTCCCAAAAAGAGTGACTAATTGTATGTGATGCTGTGGAGGCAATATGCTGAATGACAACACATGTCTCAGCAAAATGATGGACCATGAATTGGAGAGCAGACGAGCCTACTCATGCTTGTTTTAGACTCCAGAATAATTACATGTGATTAGTTTTTAAAACGGAATGAGACAATCAGCTGCTCTATTGTAGCAGTAAAAGAAGCTGTAATTATTTCTAAACAGTACTGTTTTTATAAGCAACCATGATAATCCTGCCATCTGTTTGATTTCCTCTTCATATGTAGATCATAAATACATACTGAGGCCTTTTGGTTGTAAATGTTTCGGTAAAACACAACATATCTTGCGATTTAGCATTACCAAAATTAACTGCAGTGGAAATGATACAGTGGCTTCAGTTTCCTCTCATATAGTCTGAACTCCTTCAATATTCCCAGAATCCCTCAGGTCCAAAATTACAACCAGTCTTCAGTGGATTGAGGCTCAGCTCATATATAAAGGTCATACGTGACTATTAATGAGTATCTTTGTTCCGGTCTTTGTCTCTGGAGCTTGCTAATTGAACTAGCAGCTCTTTCCCTACATCCCTTGGATGTACGTACATACTGACGCAGGGAGAGACAGCTGACACAAGTGTATCTTTTTTCCTCCGATGCTGCCAACTGTGATGGTGTAGCTAAATGAGGCCTGTGATGGACGCCGTGCCAGACAGAGGCGTCCAAGCCCACTGCTTCCCCTTCCCTCACCGCCTGGTGCGCAGTGCAATGGCCAATCAACTGCTCACACAAAGGAGGAATTAGCATATTCCCTGGCACAAAATCGCTCCCTTAATTGCAGCTGCATTGAGCCCATGTTCTCCACACCTCCTCTCCACTCTTTTCTCTCTCTCTCAGTTTTTTTTTTTTGTACTCTCCCCATCACCAGCCTCTCCAAGTATGTTTTTTTTTTTTCTGTTATTCTTTCACGTTTCACTTCGTTCCTCCTCCAATCATTCAGTCTTCATCAGACGGCTATTGTGCGAGCTCAGGAGGAGAACGCAGGGAGAGAGAGAAAGATGGGGGCTGGGAATGTGTTTGGCATGCTGTACTATCGCAACAAGGTTGTCAGTCTCAAATGATGCTCTCATAATCAGCACATTGGAGCTGGGCTGCTGCACAGAATGACAATATCAGCCTGATGCTATGTACATTTCTGTAGTCTCCCTTTTGGCCTGTCAATCTTTCTTTATCTCTGTTTGTGCCGCTTCTCACTGCTTCCCTTTCTACCCTGACATTTTTGTTTGTTTCTTTTAGTCGTTCTATCCTCGCTCCGTTTTCTGGCATGCTTCACTGTTCATGTGCAAATTTTCTTCTGCTCGCGCCTTGCTTTGCCTCCAGTGTTTCATCTCCATCTTTTCGCTCCTGTTTGCTTTCCACTCCCGCTCACCACCACCCCCACCTCAGTTAACCCATTTCCTCCTTTACCTTTTTGTCTCCATCTCTTTTTCTTGTGTTAATTACAGGCAGCAAAGAGCAAGGTGGGACTTAAAAGGTTTCTTTAATGCTAATTTTGTTTTTCTGAGTGGCTGGGTCCTCTAATAGCATGCCTGTCTGTGCTCTAAACACCATTTGAATGTTGTCTGTCTGTGTCTCTCTCAGTATCCCTTCTTCCCCCACTAATAATATGCTTGGAGCAGTAGCACGCTAATATGCAAACCCTAGTTATGATCATATTCCAAGTCAGCCTCTCAGTCACACCATCACTATCCCCTTTCCCCACCCTGACCTGCTCCTGTGCTGTCATATTCATGTGAATCCTCTCTCATAGTATCATGCTTGTATATCTGCCTCCTAACTCTGTTATCATCGCTGAACTCACACACACCTATCTCTGCAAACACTGTCACAGCTTTATCTCTCCTGCCGTATACTGTCACAGTTGTGGTGTGTCTGTCTACCTCTGTTGTTGCTTGTAGTTTGTCTCCCAGCATTGCTGTTGTGGTAACTGCGTTTATACTGCCAGTCAAAGACAAGGCAGAGACAGCATCACTCATCCCTGTGTTGTGGAGGGAGGCTGTGGGGAGAGAGAGAGAGAGAGAGAGAGAGAGAAGGAAAAAAAAAAAAAGAGAGGCAGCAGTCACATTTCAGACTGTAAAGAGTCCCAGGTGGTTTACACAGTTGTGCGTCTGAGATAAGCTGGGGTCTTGACTGCTGTTATGCAGGATTTCCATACAGTTGGAATACTCAAGTGGTTTCTCATCCAGTGGAAGCTGCATATATGGTTCCACCATAAACTGTAACCTCTTCATCTAACCGCTTCCCTATGGCAGCTGATCCAAAACTTATAAATATCCAATATTGCCATGAAGCAGTTCTGTTCACTGATTTGCAAGGGTCTAATACAACCAGAAGTAACCACAATATAAATCTTATGGCAAAACCTCTGATCTATCAGTCATCTCATGGTATATACTTATATACATCTCATATCGTCCAACCCTGGGTAGAAATAAAGTTACATGGGCTGACAGGTAAACTTCCTAACAACAGTGGATAACAGACATCAAAGTCAGGCAAAAGTAACAAAAACATAACTTAGTTCCATGGAAGCACTATATAACCCACATAAAATGGCCCAAATCTTCACTCAGCAGGAGCGGCTGTTTCATTGCACTAAACTAAACTGCAACAGCCTATAATCCTATATTAATGTTATAATAATGTACTATGTAATGTACTGTATATACTCCTTACATTCAACTTTTGATTTTGTAGTTGTAAATCTATCAGTCCACCAATCCATGGAAGCAAAAAAACTTTTCAGCTGGTATAAATTCTTGTTCGCATCATAATTATGCTTGAAATCTCTTTAATAAGCAGTTCCATGTACTGCGAAACCTTTCACTTGAGCACCTGCATTATTCTTAAGACATAAAATCCCGTAATTAATTAACTTACATGATATTGAGTAGCATTACTATTGTCATTCCATTACGCTCAGTTATTCTGTCTTCCAACTGGTGTATTAAACCCCTGTTTATTCTATTTGTAATCACTTGGATAAGCTTGGGAGTATGTGGCACCTAGTTTGAATATGAATATGATATCTAGAGATATGCTGATATTAGCTGGCTTACTGACACATGTAAACATCCAGTCCTGTACAATTTCCAGTTTGTGGTGGTTCAACCATTACTTGGTATTGGTGTTTTATCATCAAATCATTTTCAAAGCACAATTTCATGCATGGCAATGGCACTTTCTATGTCTTTATTCACCCAGTGTCTCTTTGATCAATTCAAGGCTTTGAGAAATCCTACACCAAATACTCTGAAACTAACCTGTCATAAATTGCTTTTGTTATTAGCATATTAAGTCTGTTTTGATTACAGTGCCATACTACGGCACGGTGAATTGAATCCTAAATATATTCTCCTCTTTCCCATGTACTGTACAGAATAAGTAATTCCACATGTCTTTGCTCTTCCTTGTTCCCAGTGACAGTTTAATAGTGTAACATAAGAAAATGTGGGTATAATATGAATGTAATTGTAAAACAGCCTGTGGACATTTATAGATGTTGCAGAAAACATATCTCCATTGGTTATATTGTGAAGATAGTTGCACTGATCAAAGAGGTTCCTACAAAGATACTAGCAACAAACATACAAACACTAACATTTAGTTGTATTTTGTACAAAAAGAATCATGAATTAATGAGTGTGAATATGTGATTTTACCCCTTTTTCACCCTCTTCAAATTTTGCAGTGCAACCTTGTTCATGAATCTTGCAGATAAATCTTAATAAGCATGGCTCTCTGGTATTAACAGTGTTTAAACTGGAAGGCCTGCACAAATAGCCTCTTTATTAATAATGCTTGACAGGGTTTCTGGTTGGAAGCTAAAGGCTCATTAGAACACACTAACTAGTCCCTGGTAGCAGAGACGCATGGCTGCTGCTGGTCTCTAATAAAGAACAGACTAATTGGCTAATTACATTCACAGACAAAGCTCATGAGTGCCTTGCTTATGGACCTCGTTTCAAAAGGGCTAGTACTTAAAATGCGTGGCATGAAACTGGGGTCACTCTTAAGGAAGTTCACTGTATAATGAACACACGGCCACACACTGGCAAATGAAGGTTCGTTTAGGCCAACACACACAGACAATCACAGAATTTACATACTACCATGCACAACTTACTGGCAAGAAAGGGAGTGGTGACTTCACATCATGCACCTCATTAAGGAAAATGCCTTCATTAACATGCTTTGTATGTAAACTCTGTGTGATGTGAGAGAGCATATATGCGACACAATCAGCCCCTTTGTTCTTTTGCTCTTCAGAAGTTATCAGGTTGACAACCTATTTCTGGGAAATTTTACACTCTGCTCCAACTTTTGAAATGGGTCCCAGTAGTGAGCTAAATAAAGGAGAGATGAGAGAGCTGCAGGATGGAGATGAAGAGCTGAATAAAAAGAAGAGGTGGGGCGGGGGGTGGGAGGAGAGAAAGAGTATAGCTGACCCAACAGGAAGTCTTTGACAGGGACCCACACGGCAGGTAGCAGAGGTGCAGGACTCTGACACTGAAACTAAGCGCACAGTCATCCATCACCGTGGCAACTCCGCCTGTCAGTACTGCAAGCCGAGGGACGGAAAGGCGGTACTGGGGCAGATGGGAAGGGAGAATGAGGCCCGGAGTCCTCCACTGGAGGAACCGTGGTCGGAGACAGAGACTGGACTGCAGCCAGGATGTGCACTGACACACACACACACACACACACACACACACACACACACACACACACACACACACACACACACACACACACACACAAGTTAAAATAGGGGCTAAAGTGTGTGTTGACCGATGGCCTTCCCTGTCCCTCTGTCCACTCTGCAGACCAGCTGTCTGGAGGAAGTAGATACAACACATCCATCATCACACTCCTCCTGTCTATGACCTCTAGCCAGGCTGCGGTAAAAGTGCAAGTGTGTGTATGTGTTTAGGTGTGTGTGTGTGCACATTTGGCAGGGAGTATGTGGGCTTTTTGTGCCTCTGTCCTCTGCATGCATGCTGCAGTTACGTGGAGACAAAAAGCATGCATTTATTTTAGCTTATCTCATTGTTGTCTTATTTACAAATGCTAACAAGTATTGAAGTGCATGAGGACATTTCTATAAGCCCTGTTTACTTCTCCTAGCAGGGAAAGGAAAGACTAACATTTTATCTGACAACATTGTCTTTGGTCTGGTAATGTGTGTATGTGTTTATGCAGGTGTTTATTGCCACGTTACAGAAATATCTCTCAACACAGTCGCGCAATCCTTCAAGCCAATCAATAACAATCAGAGTTATTCGGATATGGCCTGAGCTGTGAGCTCTTCTGAGCTTACTCGCGGTCTTAATTTCAAAATCACATCAAATTCACAATTAAGGCTGATTACCATCATCACCGGCTTGTTGTCGAAGGATTAAGGGAACACAAACAAACCGTTAGTGGCCAAATTAACAAGTGTGAGAAAGCAACCAGGCTACGATTGTGGCATTACAATGAGTTTACTAATTGCTTGTCTGTGGTAAAATAAATAAATAAATAAATTTAAAAAAATAAATAAATAAACAACAATAACAAGAACTGCTCCGGTCGAGTTCAGTCAAAGGCCCTAAGGACCAGCTATGATGGAATTGTGGGTAACTGTCAACCACTCGTGCAACCAGACTGCTGCTACCCTACAGGCCACAGCCAGCCTGATGTAAGCGTGTTTGTACGGTACAGCGTCAGAATAATTACATTTCTTTTATACTCAATGAACAACACAGTACACAGAGCGCAACTTTAATTTCCCACAATTACTCCTCTGCCAGATCTGTTTCACTGTGTCAGTTTTGCTGGAGCAGACCACTTCATTTAATTTAGATACTCTAAGTCATAGTGTTTAGATTCAATGGGAGATTAAAATGTAACTCAGTTTGGAGTCTCAGAGGGAAAAGGCAATCATCAGAGTATCTTATATCTAGTTAAATTCCAGGCGAGGCAGATGTAGAGCAAACTATGATATTGATATTGCTCCACATTAGACCTAAAGTCACATAATCCTCCTGTGATGATGACTGATACTTGAGGTGCTACAGTCAAGGATCACTTCTGCGGCGAAGTCTCTAGAGGACGCGAGGCGAGGTTAAAGCCCCGACTCATAACAGCAGAGGCTTGACACAAAATGATGTCCTGAGATACAAAAGAACGTACTGTAGAGTCAAAATAAAAGAAAAGGTTGCTGTGATTCGTTTTCCACTTTCCACTTTTTTCTCTACACATTTGACATTAAACTTAGAAAATGCTTCAGCCTCATATATAATAATTTTATTCTTTATTGCATTGTCTTGACCACTGTCTGTGTCTGAACTGGGAGTGCGATAAATTAAAGGTCACGTACTGTGAATTAAAGGGCAAACTTTTCTCAAACTATATTCCTAACGCCTTCATTAATCTGAATAATGTCTGTGGGATTTTATATATATATATATATATATAGACAGGAATGTATTCTAATATTCAGAGGTGATGAATATATGTCTGCACCTGTAATTATGTAATGCTTGTTGCTAATTATGTAATGTAAAAGCTTATTTCTCATCCATGTAATTTAATGGGAGAATATTACCTGGCAACAACTGCATGTCCCATAGTGCAAGAAAATAGCGGTTCAAATATTAAATAAATAAAGTCTCAACAGTCAGAATTCTTTGCTCGGGAGACTGCAATCTTAAAGCGGGAGGAATCTTAAAGTGCAGTCATTTATTGCTTGTATCAGAATATTGGATGAGAGATAGATTATTCAAGACCTACAGTAACAGAAAGCGGAGGGTGGTGCTCCTCTGATCGATCTGCCTCATCAATACTGAATGTGCTACACTACACTACATAAGGCTTGGGCACAGAAGAGAATGGTAAAGCAGAAGGGAAACAGGGCATGAGAGGGGGAGGGGGGAGAAAAAGACTAGACTTTCAGAAGTTAAATGCACTGAGGAGGTGGATTGTGAAGTTAAAGGAGACACAAAGGAATCTGAGCTACTAATGCAGCCCCTTGGGAGAGCTACACAGCATTATCTATAGAGATAGACTAAAGATAGACTAAATCACCAGCCATGGCTCTTTTAGAACATTGCTTGTAAAAGCACATTTAAGCTCTCTCCAACTCCAGCAGTAATGTGATTGTAGCCTTCAGACAACATAATAATGGTGCCTTTAAGACACTCTAAAATGCATGTTTGTGTGTAGCTCCAGCAGTAATCAACACTCCAAACCAGTCTGTAAACTTGGTTAGCAGTCCCTAGAGACCAGCCCCCCCCCACATTGTGATAACACACTCATTTGCAGGGCTAAAAATTAAAAACCTCACATTTCTATAGGTTGCTAGTCTTAAGAGATTTATCTAATTTGCACACATCATATCATTCAGTATATACAAGAGTGCATCTTTAAAATAGAGCAACAGAGACCCAGCTCTCATCTGTAGCTCGCCAGTCCATTAAAGCTCTTAAAACATCAACTCAACAGGCATCACTGTGGCTGGCTGCATTACTGGAGTACAAGAAGAGTACTGCTAGACCACAGTAATCACCTCCTGTTGCTCTTCAGTGGTTTGAGTGATTTTCCCTTGAGCTTACTGTCCATGGAAGTGTGTGTCTGTGTGTGTGTGCGTGTGTGCACGGTGGAAGGTTGTGAGTTTGCAAAATGTGTGAGTACATACAAGTGTGCGCAGGTACATTTTGTCTGTTTGCCACCCATGCATGTCTGAAAAGGGTAGCTTCAAAGCAGTATCACTTCTACAGAGGTGCTTGAGGATGCTGAGCACCCTCAGACTAATATAGAGGCACTCTCAGGTGACTTTGTTGTAAAACTTTTCACCACATGTCTGCTCAGCAGCCCACGGTGTTATTGGCATCACACCTCATCACCACTTAAATACACACTTAGAGATAGCAATACATTTTGTTTGTGTGTCCAGAATGGTCACAAGATGTACAGCACATAATTAGAAAGCAAGTAATGTACTTTGGAAAATGACTAAAAAAGCTGAACAATGTAGTGAACAGATACCATTTTGTCGTGTGTAATGTTAGATAATGTTGATAATTTTGATAATGATAGAGAGCATCTGTCTAAAATAAGCCTGCCTACTAACAGCTGAACCAGCCTCCTGCCTCTCACACTTACATGGGAACTCAAAGAACTCATGTATGTGTCCTAACAACACAGACTGCTTATTCAGTAGTAACTGGGCCTTTAGTGGCTGTTGATTGAATAAGAGAGGGTAAATGAAAATGAAATGAAGCATTTTTTGTCATGCTTGCTATAAATCTGATATTTATTTTTTTAGGATTTCAAGACAGGTGATTTTGTGAAATAAATAAACTGAGACCTGGCTTTTCAGTGATGGAGACATTTTGTGTCTAATTTAAAATTATGCTTTTAATGTATGAGAAGAAGAAAATGTGCTTTTAAGAATTTGTAAGTATTTTATAGATTTTTTGTTTGTAGAAAAACCATATCAGACGTTAATTATTCAAACCAGAGCATTTTTTTGTCTCACATAGATCTGAAAGGAATATTTAAATGTTACTGCGTGTTATGTTTTGCTGGATTAGATCCACCAGTCAATAGTTTCTTGTATGAATTGTCATTTAACATACAGCTTGCATTAGTTGTGTGCTGTATGCCATCTTCACAGTCATTTTCCTCCCCACACACTCTGTGCTGTAACTATGAAAAGTGCACCCCATAATTTCAGCAGCAGCTCAATGATTTTCTGGACCCAGGCCTGCTTCAAAGATGGTTTTAGGGCTTGTGTGCAGGCAGGTGCTTTGAGTGCATGTGTGAGCAAATGAGATAGATTGAGATAGTTACAGCTAGACAATTACTGTCAGCCACAGTACCTGCTGTTCTCTTATACAAGGGATTGTATTATTACTGTACATAGAAAATTACAGTCATTCTCATGAAATAGCGTAGTCATCATCTCCCTGACTAATATTCTCATTTATATGTTCTATATGAAATGTAATAGGAAATCATCTGTGAGCAGGCATTTTCAAAGCTATGCAATGACTTGAATAAGCACTGACTCTAAATGAGCGTCATGGCAATAAATACTGTATGCCATGCAGGGAAGGGAGACCAACTACTTCAGAAAGACGCTAATGAGATTGATTGATTGGTTTCTCTTGTTCCTAATTGCCTTAATGAAGAATTAATATCATCACTGAATATTTGCGAGAGTGATTACATTATGTTAACGTTTCCTGATTGTACCAAAGGAAAAGTGAATGGAGGACGAGTCTGTTGTCAGCTACCTGCTATAGACCAAATAGCTGCAAAGAAAATATCCTTTATTAGTATGGAGGTCACACTTTTGGTGGTACACAGCTAATTAGCCTCGAGCTCAGTATGGGCACAGTTCCAATTATTAGTCGATGTGCCCTTTTCAGTGCACACCAGTCATTCTCTTGGCTGCCGCGTGAGTGTTGCCTTGTCTGAGTGGCGGTGACACAGCCGGCCAGCGGTGGACCATCGGCTGAGAAGTGATGGATGGTTCTCAGGTGCCGGCTTGAACAGAAGCTGCTCAAATCTGTCTCTGGCTATGGCTCAGTTCAAGACACAGAGATTTACGCAATCAATAACACACGGAAACACACAGCTAGATACAAACGCACGAATGCATACGTCATATAAAGCAAAGCAACCAAATGACAACTCAGCAAGCACAACAGTCTTGTCTCCTAATTTGCTTGGCAAGTATGTTTTGGAGGAAACATAGTTGTTGCCTGGATTAGGTTCACAGCAGGTGATATGGATGGTATGGTTGGATACACAAAGCAAGTGACACTAAACACTCCGACTAAAACTGTCAAGGCAAACACTTAGGGAAGGGTTTGCACTCTTGAATCCATGCTTTCTAAAAGATCTTCTAAGACCCATCTCATAGAAAAAACATTGCCTGCACACTGACAAGAAAAGTTACAGAGGCAAAGGTAGTCGATTTATTTTATGTAAAAGACAATGTAGGTGGTGTTTCCTAACCTTACCGAGTGGTTCTGGTTGCCTAATCTAAACCAAGCCTTAGATGAAGTGGTGGCACATTATAGAAATCATATGAGTTCACACAGACATGACAAAAAGCAGCCACGAGTGATGATAAACACACTACGCCCTTGCATCCTTTAAACAACGTGACACAAACCTCTGAGATTTAAAAGCCAAAGGTTTGTTTTTCCCTCTTTTCTCTTCTTTCTCTTTTCCCTTGTAGGTCAGCTCATTTATCTTGAGGCCTGCTGAGACGTCAGAGCAGGGCATGGCTCAATCGATCAGGAAGTCTAACTGCCCTTTGTGTATGTGTGTGCGTGTTTCCACATGCATGTGTGTACATGCAAGGGGTCTGACTAGAGCATTTTATTAGCGGCCACAGGGAACGGCAGCTGTGGCCTTTCCCTCTGCCATCACTTTCTCACCTTCTCCCGTCCCACGTCTCTAGGCACATATCTATTCTTCTCTCATCCTCTCGTTCTCTCTCACATTTATCTGGCTTTCAATCCTCCCAATCGTGCGTCCATTCACCGTCCTTCCAGCGCTCTTCACCTTTCACTGACCTCTACACATAATCTATCTCATCTCCCTTTCTTCTGTTCCTCCTCCTCTCTTGCCAAAAGTGAGACAGTTGACAGCTTTATGGTTTTATCTACTCTCCGTTTAACTTTCATTTTCCGTGCTGACACCCAATTAGCCAGTTGTCATGAGCGGAGGCCAGTTAGAAGGAGAAGGCACAGCACGGAGGGATTATTTTACCGATAACAGGCACCTGTTGTTGGAGATGCAACGAGAGGGCCCAAGCAGAGTGAGGGATTGGAGGATTGAGGGCAGGAGAGAAGTGAAGTAAGAATGACAGAGGGATTAGGGTGGAAGGTGATTGAAGTGGTGGGCGGGGAGAGACGGAGGCAGGATGATTTGAAGGAGCTGAAACGGGATAGGAAGACAGATGAGAGGGGATGAGAGGGAACAAAGAAGTTCAGGATCCACAATGTCACAGCTGAGTTCTCAGGTGAGATTCTCGCTGGTCCCTGAGCAGGAGCTAATAAAATATGCCATCACCTCGGTGTCAAAGAGACAGCCTCAAATAGATTCCTGCACATAACCCCTCCCCCAGACGCAGACACAGGCTTAGTGCGCTGGGAGACAGTGTGGCAATACCAAATACAGACTGGCTGAAGATCACTTAGAAAGGCAAAATATGCCCCCCCCCCCAAAAAAAAAAAAAATATATATATATATAAATATATAAATTTATAATTATAATTATTTTCTGTGCAGTGTCTGCATGTTGCAGTGTGTGTGTGTTAATATGTATGTGTGTGTGTGTATGTGTGTGCACATGTATATTTGCATGCATACGAGAACACAGCCACCCGGTAGCAGCTGCTTCCCACCACTTCTCATTGATAAAAGGATGAATGACAGTAATTAGGCAAGCGGAGGTAGCTAATAGCTAGTGTGGGCAGAGAACATACTGTACATGAATTGGATTCTCCATCTGAAAGTGATTGAAGACATTCGACTTGAAGTGTCAGCTACATAAATACACTAATTAGACAGTGGCTGTGTCAACTTTACTTTCTCCCTCATCTTCGTTAGACGGTTAAGTAATAATGATGCATTCCTGGTCACTCAAGCACTGCTGTACCTGAGGAAACACAAAAATAGTCAGTAATAAGCACAAATAAGGAAGTAATTAGGGTTGCAGCTTATTTTCAGCTTATTTCTTATTTTTGTTTATAATTAATGTCTTTTTTATTCATTAATACCAGTGTCACCGAGCCTAGGGTAGCGTCTTCAAACAGCTTTTTTTTGTCCAAAACAGTCAACGATACTTTATTTATGTATAATTTTATTTGCAATCATATATAATAAGGAAAAAGGGAGCAAATCCTCATATTTGAGAAGCTGAATCCAGTCAATGTTTGATATTTGCTGAACTGAATATGAAATGTGTTAGGAAATTATTTTAGATTAATTTTTTTGAAAATGAACACTTGAAGTAATGTTTTTCTCATGACAATGTTAATCAAAAAGGAATTATTAATAAAATTGTAAGAATGCAGATTTGCAAATACAGGAACTAGTTAGCACATTAGTTAAGACCCCCTATATCAGTTGGAAAGTGTAGGAGACTAACTGATACATACACTGACTTATATCAGTTTTACAGTGTTATTTACTGCTTATACACATCATTCACAGGTGGGTTTAAAACTGATCATAAACGTTGTACTTGTTGATAACGCTTAAAAATACATTATAGTGTTTTGTAGTGTCTCATAAACCTTTTCATTAATTGTTTATATACTGCTTATACATGTTTAATGTGGTAGTTGAAATAAAGTGTTGGCAGTGTACCTTGTTGTAAAGTGTTTGGATTTGTTCATGCTTTTTAAAAGGTAATTATAAGCAGAGCTAGAACAGTCATTAAGTTTTAGTCTCAGTCATCTCATTTCCCATTCAAGTCAGTATAAATTCAGCTTAAAGTTTTTCCAAACCACTGGACAAGGGAGGACAATATAAATTTTATAAACTTGTTTGTCATTTTCTGTTGAGAATAACCTCTGTCCCTCCACAGCATAACTCGGTTAGTCTGCTGTCCAGGGTGGATAGAGGATGTGTGGGCTCTTAGAGCTCAGTAAAGCTCCACAGAGTGTCAAGTAGATGATTAAACAGTCAGGTCTGCTTTAAAACCCTTAAGATAGTCTACTGTAAAATGCTTTGAACATGAAAACACATTATACACCCCATCAAGTGGTCCTCTGGGATTGCATGAAAAGAGTCTGTGTGTGTGTCTGTGTGTCCATGTGTGCTAATTGCCAGCTGTAGAGCTATGAATCATATCATTTCCATAACTGTTGAAATCAAACATGAGAGAACCGTTAAAATCAGCATAGAGTGACAAGGGCCATTAGCACATGTGATAGTATAAAACCAATCAATGCCAAACCAAACTTCAAGCTCGTCTCACTGTTTCCATTGAAAGGTCAGGTTTTCCAGGAGATCAAACCGAGATAATGACAAACTTCCCTTTTTACAGCCTAATTTCTGTTGAAGAAATATCACAGCGGAAAAAGGGTAAAGTGAAATGAGAGAGATTAGATATGAATGAGATGAGGTAGATGGAGGAATGGAGATGGAAATGATGGGACAGAAATATTTAGATAGATTGACAGATGCGCATTGGTGTGTGTGACAGATATCCGTGTGTGAAAAGCCTCTAAATAAGAATACACAGTAGAGGATAGATAGGATTGTCCCTATTGTAGCAGGGAGGATGGCATGCTCAAAACAAGCTAAACAAGCTTTGTACAACAAGAACTTCTACTGGAGCATACTGAAGCCTTAAGGTGACAGTATACTGTGTAAGAACTGCTTATTTGACAGTCGAGTAAGAGAGGGAACATGAAAGAGTCCATTTCGGAAACAGAAAATCTCCTCTGATGATTAACTGGACCTTGCCTTCATGCATTCCACACGTATTTGTTTGAGCTTTTACATCCATTTCAATTTAATTGCAACACTAATGGTTATGAACCAGAAAATGGACCCTGATCCCTGTTAAATCTCCCTGCATATTGTTGCTGAGTCCACAAAGTCAAACTCATGTGAGCTGCAAATGGTGTGTTTCAAAGGATTGATAGTAGCGGAGTCATTAGCTGTTTTATTTATAGCTTCAAGTTTACACTTCAATTCGTGTTTGCAAACCTATACTGTCCAGGATCAAAGATATCTTCGTGACAAATATGCACACAAAAATTACACGCAGTGTTTCTTATTCCTTTCAATTTAACTTGTACACACTGAAATCCTCATTCATCCTACACCTTTCTTCCCCTCCCTCCTTCCCTCTGCTATCACTCTGGGAGGTTATGAATATGGATGGAGGCTGCTGCAGAGGGGAGAGGAATAGGCCATGGCCACAACCTCTCTCTCTCACTCACACACACACACACACACACACACACACACACACTGCACGTTGTTTCTGTGGATGTGCCTCTGCCTCTAAATGTCCATTTCCTCCTGCTCAGCTTCATTTGTGTGCATGAATTTGCCCTGATATGATTATTCAATATTTTGTGCGTATTTGTGTCTGTGCCACATTGATTTAGTTCTGCACACATTTTGCTCTTAACCCATTTCTCCCGCCTCTTATTTTGGTATTCCTTGGGTTCACTGCTGAGATTCAAAATCAGATTTCATAGGTCATTAATTCTGTGAAACACAATCAATAGTTTTGTGTAAAATTGAAGCCATTTTGTGACAACAATAGATGGGAAGGGTATATCTGTGGTAAGATCAAAGGATTGGGTTTCATTTGGCCGACACACTGGTGCCTGCTGTTTTTCTGCCTCCACATAATGTAGGTTATGTGCTGCTCAAATCCAGGTAACTCTCAGCAGAAAATTATCCTTAAATGTCACAGTTACAACCTGCAGTGGCTGCTTTTCTTTGACCACAGCCGTAAAATGTAGGATGTATGATGATAGAAAAAGAGAAAAATAATAAGTGGCTTCACCAGTGAAGCAGAATAAGATAATAAAGTGAGTGAAGAAACATCTCCCAGTGATCCTGAGGGGAGGTAATGTTTTTGGCCCAATTTGTGTGTTATTTAGTCAAATATCTCCAAAAGTAGTTTACACATTTTAATGAATTGTAGTGGAAATGAGGAAACGGGCCAAGCAACAAATAGGTTTTTGGTGCAGATCCAGGATTTTTTAACGGACTTCTCAACATCACTTTTGAACATTTTTGCTAATCCCTCTTCAATTACTACATTTGACTGAAAAGAAAAAAATATCTGGCACCTGTACGTAATTATTGTCTCTCCATATGTCTGTTTGATGTGGATCCAGATCCAGATGCACATTAAAACATTTCTGAAAATAACAAATTTAGATGACTGCGTAGTTTTGAGTGCTCTCTAGTTTAGACATGGGCCAGGTGATGAGGCGGGAGACAGCACTGGCCCATCAAATCAGTCTTTGTGAAATCAGCGTGTGTCTGTCCCACTGTGCAGAGTGTAACTGTAAATTACAGCAGCCCAATAACCTGCCCTGTGAATATTTTACAATAACTGGAACAGTAAAAGAGAGAGAGAAGAGAGAGAGAGCACACAGAAAAAAAACTAAAGAAAAATAGAAATCTGTTTTATCACAGAGCCTGTAAATTACGGATTCTGTAGACAGCTTGTTAGTTTCACCTCCTCTGCCTCTTTTCTTTTTGGAGCAATTAAACCAGACAATTGTCTCCCCACCAAGCCTGTCTGAAAGAGGCTTGATGCCAGCTACTCAGGAGCCAATATCCTCTTGCTTTTACTGCTGTAGGCTAGCCGGGTTTTCATAAATGTGATACAACATGAGTAGCAAACAATAGAGCCAAGTCGCTGGCAATCACAGTCACAGTCAATCAAACACAATTGGCTTTCTACTAAGATGCAGCACAAGCACAGCAGTTATAAACTTTAGAGAACATGACTTGACATCTGTTATTGTTGGGGAGAGACAGCAGCTTTCAGTGTTGAGCACAAAGGCGGCAACATGAGTGAAACTGAGCCATTGTTGAGAACTGCTACTCCAGCTCTCAGCGCAGGTTGTATAATTTTTTTCTTCTTCCTCGACATTTGCATGTATATCAGATGACGGAGAAAACAACTAAAAGATCGGGTCATAAAGTTTAACTCTCTCTCTCAGTAGCTTGAATTCTGCTGACTTCAGCAAAGCATCTCCAGTGTGCTATTGCTTTTTCACTCTACCTTCTGTTTATTACCCCTTGTTAGTGTGACTGAGACTGGGAATGAAAAAAAAGAAACAACACTTTTGACAGAACCCAGCCAATATTATTGAGGATTCGGCAGTAAAAACAAATGCAGCATCAAGCTCAATAGGAGGAAGGAAAAACATCTTTGTTTTTGCACCTGACGGTAGATGAGATGAGAAACAGAAGCTGTGACAGAACTGGGGTGATTGAAGGTCAGAAAATAACATTTCCTGAGAAGTCCTAAAAGATTCCAGAAACAACTGGTTTGAACTGAACATTAAATACAATATGGAAGTACATTTTAACAAAGCCTGTCTTTTTCAATGTAAATTTACAACACTGACTTTGATTTGGTTTGAAGATGTCTACAGGGAAGCAGGCATGCATTGTACATTGATGTCAAATGCATGTGTCAGGCATTCCACGAACCAAATGCCCCTTAAGACTTATGTTCTTAATCAGCTTCTACTATAAACAGTGGGGTCCCATTTAACATTTATCTGTGAGGTTTGGAGCAGGCAGGGCTCTATCTCTTTGGGGAAATGGTATATCAGGCATCCATGCACTTGTCAATCTAACAATGAATCAGATCAAACTGATGAAACCTTTTCGCAAAACAATTCCACCATAAAGTCTATTTGGGAGACGGATCTTATCACATAATGTTAGAATATCACACTGCATGCACAACTTGATTCACTATTTTCACGGACCATTTTGTTGACAGATTCCCTGCCCTGGTATAATGAGCTCCTTGTTGGTGGAACTGGATGCAACTGCCAAACACCAAAGAGAGTTATGAGCAGTCATTGCCACTGAAATGCTGGTTTGCAGCTTGGTTCTTATAAAATGTAGTCCACATTTGTGAATGTCATATTATGTGATCACAAGGCAAAGCCCCTGGACAATGATATGATTTGAGGAATGGGTTATAAATGGCCCGTCGGGTTAAAATATCATTAACTTTTCACTGTGAGAAGAACTTAAAATCTTTTTTTTTTGCGCTCCACTGGTTGGAAAAGGGGGCACCAGTACGTTACTGACTGTCACAATATTAAAATGTCCAAAACAAACAAACAAACAAAAGTTGAAACTGATTCAACATGGTACACATCAACAAGTCATAAATTCAAGCGATGCCACAAGGTTCGCACTTTCATTCACTCCACTCCACCTATAGCCTTCGTCTGATGACAGTGATTTGCTGCTGACCGTGTGTTGAGGACCTTGCAAAAGAAATACATTAGATTTAAAAGTTTTCACCTGTTTTTGAAAAGATGTCTCATCCTTTATTAAAGCAAAGAATATTCACGTCTATTATTCTCTGTTCTTGGACCTTCACCTCAACCTTTTCAGCACTGCACAAGCAGAGAGGCTTTTACTAACCCAAACAGAACTATCAAACTGATTTAAGTCTTACGAGAATAAAGATTCAGTTATGTTGTGATACTGTCCATGAGGTTCCTTGGCATAATTGAAGGTAGTACACAAATCAAACTGGGTGACATAATCCTAGGAGCCACGGGAGACAGAGAGATTTCACTGGCCTCCCGGAGTGGCTCCAGCAGGTGACGTGACAGATGGAGCTGGGCCACGGGCCTGTTGACCAGCTGGTTCTCCACTGCAGGAGGCCGCCTTCCCTCCGCTGGGCCACTAACTCTTCTCTACCACTTCCAGTTACAGCCCTGACCTCACGATTCACACTGGTACTGGGTAGTCACTTGCTTAGACGACACAGCACAGAGAAAAGTCTGCATCGTGAGGTGAAGTAAAAAAAAAAAACTAAGGGGCGGTGAGCTGGGTAACAGAAGGTTGGCGGATCAATCTCATGCTGGGAGTTGGCGGCTACATTTGTGACAGCATGATATTCCTGACATGATTTTCCTCTCCACTGACCTCCTGCTGTGCCCACACTAAGCTCCTGCAGTTTCAATGCAACATCTTGATCTTTGCGCCCACCTTGTTCAGATCCTCCCTTCCTGCTTATCTTCTTCATGCATCACTTTTCTTTCTCCCTCTCTCTGTTATTTCTGTATCTCAGCATAAAGCAATTCACTTTATTCCACCTCTCCGTTTGTACCTCTTAAAATCACCAACAGAGTTTGCCATCTGTGATATAATATGCTGTCAGATCACAACCTCTGGCCAAGTTGGACATGCTTTTGCTAATAAGGTTGTGAATTATCTATTTTGCTATGGTTGTGCAATATCAGGACTGGCTCCTTTCCACTAAAACCTCAGGCTTAACTCAGGTGGTAGTTTATTCCCTAGCGACCAGACTCAACCAACAGAGGCAGGAGTTGGTAGAGGAGGAGAGGTTACAGAGTAAAAAGTGTAAGCAAAGGAGAAATTAAACAGGAGATGATGAGAGAGTCAGCAGATGATCTATAGTGGCAGGAATATTCAGCTAAGACTTTGGCTGTTGACTCTGAAGTTAAGGAAGCATCCAGAAAATATAGCACCTGAAATGGTAGCTGCACTTTGAGCTTGGTGTTAATCTTTCCACGTAATATACTCTGGGTTATGACAGGCTAATATCTCGTGACAAATTGATGCAATCTAGAGGAGTATTGCCAGAAAACGCAAAATGCTTGCAAGACAAATGTAGCCAAACAAAAATCAAATTTATGGTAGATACATGGGGACTTTAAATTGTCTGGCCATCAAAGATGCTGACCAGCAAACAACACTTCCAAAATATACAACTCACATCAACCAAAGCCCCTGCTTCAGATGTAGTAAATGATGGTGTTTTCTTCCCTTAAACTACTTCACTGAAATTACACAGCAGGATGAGGTAGAATTATTACTCCAATCTGTTTTCCATCGCAAATGTTCTCATGATTATTGCTGAGAATCACAAAGACAGTGCCTCTCTCCTTCTTAAGCAACTTACTCAATTTTACAAAAATGTATTGACTCTGCCAGGCTTTGTTCTTTGTATGGCGGCACTATTTAATAGACTTGATGGGCCTTTAAGTGATTAACAGTGATTGTCCAATCATAGCTAGTAACTGCAAATCAGGCACAGCAGGCCTCAATAAGCTTTGGATTTCCATTACCAAAGTGGTGTCCACAGGCTGTAGTAAGAGCGATACCTGTGGGGCATTGTAAAACTGTGGAAGGTTTCTGACATTTATTAAGTGCTACGTCGTCCAGGGTGTAGCTTAGCCCCTTTTGCATAACAACATGGCACCAATTAGTATGATATCATACTGTATATGTGTAGTCAAAAATGCATATTTAAGACTCTTTGTCAACTGGAGATTAAAACAAAAATTGAATAATTAAAAATGTTAGTCAGCTTGCTAGGCCACTCAGATCAGCTAATAGCTAGTTATTAAAGTGACAGCTGTCATCGCCAATAAACTGACAGTTGCTACAAAATTGTAGCTCGCTTTTGTTTATTTCGTCAAAAGTCAGCCTTTGTTTCTATGGTGGCAAGATCAGAAAGGATCATTAGCATGTCAGCAATCCTCTAATATCACAAAGAGCGATTGAGTCACATCAGTGCACGGCATTGCCTGTAAACAGCAGAGGGTACCCATAGCCATACGCTGATGCCGTGACTGAAAGCAAGGTTGAATGCTTAAAGGCACAGACTGACTGACCAGCTCTCAGTTTAACCAACCATGAATGACAAGCCGCCGTTATTGCGGCCTGAAGACTGACAGATGCCGTACTAATTTGAGACAACAATGATGCACATGCACACTCACATCTCATCCACAGACAAAGACAGTCAGTCGAGAACACCCATGGGCTCTGCTGTCCAATGCCAGGCACTCATTAGCTTTTACGTAACTGTCTGTAAGTGTCTCCTCATGCCAAATGTCCCAGGAATGGCTTTGGGGTAAATAAGCTGTGTCAGCTGAGAATAATTTTAGGGGCAGCACGAACAAAATCATTTTGATGTGAAAGATTGCCTTGTCTCCCAGTGTTGGGTTGTTCCAAGAGTACAGGCACAAAAGCTTCATCGTTTATGTGCGGGATGTATGGTAAGTGTTCTCTGCTTGTCTTTTCATGTGAGAAATGAGAGGATGGGCTGCACAGTCCAGATCTCTGGGTTGAACTCATTAGAGCCTCTAATGTCTCTGAATCTGAAGCCCAGAACCACAAGTGCCTCAAGTGGAGAAAATCGAGAAAAAGATTTCTGATTCATTGCGCCATGCGAGTCATGAGCCTGCTTGAGTCATGAAATATATGAGGATAATTGTGTTATTTTGTTTGTAGCATTACCAGGGCAGTTGCATGATAAGGCAGAGCTAATTTGATTTTTTGTATAATGAATCATAAGGTGGCATGACATTGTCTCTCTCCTAATGGAGAGAATACTCATCATAGAGAGTCTAATGTCTCCTTAGAAAAATATAACCTCTGAGTCAACCAACTTATCTGGACTGACTGCATCTATAATTCACCAGGAGCCAACACTCTTCTCAAGGGCAAGCTGGAGCCTTACCTCACACAACACCAAAAGGAGAACTCTTACAACTCAATTTATGGAGTTCACATAGGCACTGCACCATTCACCTTCAAGGTACAGAGAGTTTAATGAAGGGTGCTCAACCATGTTGCATGCACCTCTGCCCAGGCAAAAACTCCATTTTAATTTATAACACAGCCGAATACAAATGCACTTTAAATGTGGGAAATGGCATCGGGAAAAACAAAAATCAACACTTTGCCACAAGCCAAGAGAGAGATTAAGGAAAGTAAGGAAGAACTCACAGGACAATTTAATTGAAATTTAGAGGATTGGTGGCTGTATAGGAGGGGAAACGTAGTGAGTAAGAAAAAAAAGGCGGCACAATTTTAAGGAATGTCATTTTCACCAGTTCAAAAGAAAAGGTCATCTGGCATCCTGCAGTATTAATGTACCACCATTGATGATTGGTTTTCAATCATTCATTACAAACTTACCATGCTCCAAGGCACAAAGCTATGATTAAGAAACATTTATTCTCAGTTCAATAATAGCCACCAGTCCTTTTTTTTTCCTGCTTTTAGGCTCACTGTCCATCATTCTGTTTCATTATTATTTAGTTTCTAATAGTTACCTGCAGTTATGTGCTCAGACCCTTTTTCGGCATATACTGTACTTTATATATATCTCTGTGTGAACCCAGACAACTAAGCAATCATCAGTCTGCCAGCAGCAGATCTGTCTTTACCCTAAATACTGTTTACATGTTGTTCACCTGACTGTCTGGGAAGCTCTCCTCCTCCTCCCCACATGTGCCTTGTTGATAACAGTTTCAGGTAGTGAGGTGTGATGCCCATCACAGTTACACCTTTCAAAGCTGCCCCTTTTCATTGCCAAATATATATGAACAATGAATTGTTGTTATAATAATAACTGAGCTCTCATGTCAGCTGATGAGAATCAGCTGGCTGACACAGATACTCTCACCAAGAGTGGATGATCAACAAAAGAACGTGACGCATGGAAAAGCCAATGAGCTGACAAAAACAGACTTACATTTAGATCTTTTCGCACAGACTGCAAGATATGACATGTTGTGTGCATACACTACACACACACACACACTACCTGGCTGCAAGGTGATTTTTAGGCAACATATGATGGACACATGTGGCTGAAGTTACTTGTGTATTTTCACTTCTGCACATCAGGATAAATAAACTCTGAAATCCTTCATGTATACTGTAGCTGTGCAGAGATAGGCATCATTGCACTGGATATCTCAAATCTAGCTGCGGCTTAACTGAGCTACTCAGCTAGCAGTGTGTACCACCATGGTACTTTGATAAATCTAGCAACATTAATGTCAATATAGTACATCAAAGGCTAACAGTAGTTCCAGAGTTTAACATAACTAATCTCTTTTCTTTTATAAATCTGCAGTGTGACTACATTACTACGCTTAACTGTCAGGTATTGCACCTGCAGACAAGTGAGGTCAGACGGTAGCTTACACCTTTGCATACTTGTCACTAGACATGATGTTGTAGTTTATATTATCTTTTTTAAATGTTTCTTTTACAGCTTAGTATTTAGTTTTTCAATTGTAAATTAGTCTCCTAAACTGTACATCCACAGTATGGGTTTGATTACAGTTTATTTGTTTGCACATGGCCTATTAGCTCAGTAATCAGTACGTAATGTCGGGATCAATTAAACTTATTCAGAGGGTGGTACATGTTTGGATTTCTTTGCCGAAGGCATGTTCAACTCTGCAGCTGTACATGCTGACAATTCATCAATTGATCCAGCCATTTCTGCAGGGCATGGAATGTACTACTGGGCAGAGCGCCAGGCCTTTGAGAGGAGAGTTGATCTGTCCAAGTGTAGGGAATTCACAAGGCTGTCGCTTCATATGACAACCCAGGGGACATGCTAAAGGGAGCCAGCATGTGACATATGTATGGAATGCTGAATGTTACAGAAACCAATTAAACAAGGACAAATCATGTTTAAACTTACTGTAACAAGGCCACGAGTCTACAGGATCACTAACCGCCAGGAGGCACAAGGGTTCAAGCTAAATAGTAATGTCATAATGCTAATGTTCTCACAACAATGACAATGCTAACATGTTGATGTTAAGCAGGAGATGGTTACCATGACCACCATCTTAATTAAGTATGAGATAGCATGCAATCATTAGCAAACACAAAGAACAGCTGAAGATACAGGTCATTTTGCAGGTAACAAATTTTATGGCATTTAATCCAATAGTTGACTCATTACACTTAAGACCACAAATGTCAACTTCATGGTGGCAAGTCAAGTTATCAGGATTCATCCTGAGGACCATGAATGCCTGTATAAAAGCTCTTCACAGTAACCCATGTGATAGTTGTTGAAATATTTTAGTCTATACCAGAGTGGTGAACTGTCCACTGGCCATCCATAGAGTTATGTTAGTAAAGAATAATTATTAATAAAACATTGAACTCAGGATAAAACTACCTAGTTGTAAAGTTCATTGCAGTCACTGGTTGCTTTTGATAATTTATTTGTTGATAGTTCTTGAAAGGTAAAATACAGAGCTATGCTTGGCTATTCTTGAGAGTTTTCTTCTTAGCACTGCCATTTGAAAAGCCATTTGCTGTGCTGTCACATCTCTTTACTAATGAACTTATAGAATAATTACAGGACTTGACCAAACTTGCAGGAAATGATGCAGAGTGTGATTAAGGACAGGTGAAAAAGGTCAGACACTGTCCAAGACTCTCACACGATGTCGCTTAACTGCTCAATAGTGCTTAGGAGAAAAGGACATTATACACAAAAGAAAAGAAAAACAACAACAACAAAACCTCACACCTTCTCACCCTTCAACTCCAATCCAATTTCATATTATTCTCTGAGATTAACTTTGGCTCTGTTTCATTCTTAATCTTCACTTATGATACGCTCAATTAAAGTGTTTAATTATAAGGAACTTCATCTATCTGAGAAACACACCACACATTATGTATTCACACTACAGAGGGTACAGTAGTTTGTGGGTAATGATGATGTGTACGATCTAATAACAGATTTCTACTTGTCAAATCAGACACTTATTAGCATTTGTGTGTTTGTTCAATTAAGTCCCTGATTAATGCGTGCCAATCAATTGAACTGCACGATTAGTGCTAAGGAAACAATAAGCGTATAACACTGTTAGATCTCATCTCAAACAGTGGGAGATTCTCATTTCAGACAAGTACAACAAACTGTCAGTGGTGGGGAGGAAACATTTAATGAGGAGAAATGGTCAAAGGAAGCTTGAAGGAGGTGAGAGGTAGGGGGTTCGCCAATTACGCATACTATGAGAGAGAAGTGCATCAATGAAGAAGTGGGATGAATAAAAGAGCATTTAAAGGTTTCAAGCATAAAGCTTATTAATAATTACCTGTTGAATGTGTGTTTCTCCTCAAAATTAATATTTATTTCACAGTTCATCAACACATTTTTAGGAAGGTTAGTCCAAGGTCAAAACTAAAATGTTTAGTGTAAAACTGAATTTTAATTTTTGAGCTTAAAGCATCTTGTGGATGGACGCAGAGGTGGATCTACAACCAGAGCTGTTCAAAGACATACTTACCCCTTTTTCCTACATGTAATTGTTGTTTCAGGCGTCAGGTTTGTAATTCACCAGAAAGTGAAGGAAGATTAGCCACAACATTAGCATTGCTGATTCTGACTCAGATTTGACTTTTGTCATGTTTTACTAACACCTGCTGAGTCATTGCGTTCATCCTACATTATGAAAAGCAGGGGTCTAGTTGATGTTAGCTGTCTTTCCATGGTCTACCTATGGTAACTGACCACAGTGTCAAAACTCCATGCAGCAGGTGGCACACAAAATCCAAGGATATACTGTATCTATACTGTTTCTAATCAAACACAAACTTTTAGTTGAACTGTTAATACACTGTCTGTAGGCCTATATATTTGCAACGTAACAGTATCTGCTCACATTTCATTTCCTTATTTCTCAATCTTGGTGCAAATGAATATGAGAAATACCAGTCTTCATTAATAATAACCCATGTTCAGAGACCATGTCAACTTCCTGGATCATACAGTGCTTTCATCATCCCACTGAGGAACTCAAACCCTCTGCGCCAAAGCTTATGGGTAGAGTGGTTAATTCAATCTGATGCTCCAAATTACAGAAAAAAAAAGAAGGAAAAAAATGTGTTTCAGAACAATTTAGAAGCAGGTTCAGAAGGCTGGCATAATGAAGGGATCATGGAAAAGTTTCAACTTATTTTCAGACACACAGTGAAAACAATAATCCCTCTGGCTAGCTTCTTAATTAAAAATCTGGCCTGAGAGATCTTTTTTTTCTATGTGGTCTGGTGAGCTAACTTGCTTACAAGCTTACAAATTAAGGTACCATGTGGCCATCATTGTTAATATTCAAATACTTTTCTGTATATGCTCCCTGGCCAGACTACCGGCGGTGCACCATTATGTGTTGCTCTGAATATCTAAATGATACCTCTTACAAGAGCTGCTTCATTTTAGGATACTAGTTTAACAATAGTTTCATGTCACGAATGCTGAAATACTGAGAACTGGTATCCTGTCAATTTATAATAGAACCTGGCTTTTTGCATCTAAAGATGAGAACAGTAGCTTTGAACTGACACTCTTGATCTAATGGAGCCAGTGAAGTAGAAAAGATGAGTACACAGAGAGATGTGGAGACAACTAAAAATTACTGCATTTCTGTGGCATTACAAAAGTCTTAACCCTCTCTGGGGCTTATTTGACTGACTCATGGAATAAATGAAAAAGCATTGCAGGTTTTTGTTGTGTTATGTGCTGTGACTGTGTGTTTACTTTCCAGTAAAACTCTATGATTAAGAGAGGTCCACTCCTACAGTTGGAGTCAGCCCGATACTCATACTGTGGCAGTGGGGGGTAATAAGCTAGAGGGGATAATCAGTGCTGATTCACCACAGCTAACCTCCCTGTTTGCACAATATTTCCACATATTCATTTTTATTCTTTTTCATCCTTCTTAATGTCTTTTGATGTGCATGTGGTGGAATTGGTGATTTTTGTGTCTCAAAGAGAAAGATATTGCTTTTATTGAACTTAGAGTTGAGCATTTTTTGAGTTGAAGTTTGGATGGAAAAAATGCATGTGTTGGTTATTACTGGTATCTGCTACAGAGGCCGGGGGCTCTGAAGAGATGTAAAAAAATCTACTTAATTTGCATTCTCCTGCAAAAATTTTGTCTCTTCCTTGGAAAATCTTAAGAAATATTTGCTAATATCCTACTAGCAGCTACAGCAGTGAGACCTCCAGCCCAAATCTGTGATAGTAAAAGCATCTAATCAACCAACTGGCACAAAAACTATTCAAATTATATATGAAAATATTCCTTATGACCTACAATTTCATCATCCATTAAATTAGACTTGTGAAAATGAGAGAGAAATATCAGCCATACTGTATGACAGTGACATGAAACCAAAATGTCTATGCACGAGCCTTCTTTGACTATTAATGC
Source organism: Lates japonicus (assembly GCA_033238685.1). Classification (NCBI taxonomy): domain Eukaryota; kingdom Metazoa; phylum Chordata; class Actinopteri; family Centropomidae; genus Lates; species Lates japonicus. Next base: position 8,691,546 of record BRZM01000004.1, on the reverse strand, counting down.
AGGAATCATTAATTAAATCATATTAAATCATCATATTATCATATTAAAATGATCCTCCTGAGCTATACGTTCTCTGCACACTGTCATTTGGTGTATATATATGTATATATATATATATATATATACATACATACACGCACAAACTGTAAATGCTCATCTAGCACGCTCATAAAATATTTCAACTATATCGTTCCCCTGTAATACTAGCGCACTATTTTGCATCGGTTTCTGTAGAAGTCAGAAGAAAAGTTATTACATTGGTTATAATTCATGGTAATTTGAAGCAGCAGTAATTAACTGTGTAGATCTTACAAATATATGTAAATATGTGGTCTTATTCTGCACATAAAAGGGACAATATAATTGTTAAAAAATGGGCACTCACTGTTAGATTGGCCAATTTACTACTTCCCCTGGTATTTTATTCCTGTCTGAAAAGCCTGATGTTTTGTTCAGCCATGCATCCATTATCCTGATACCATTTCCTGCATCTACACACCCCTCTGACCTCCTCCTATTCTTCCTCTTGGCTTGGACTCTGATCTGTGGTGTGAAAAGCCCCGACGCCCTGGTGTTCGACAGGAAGAGAGTCCCAGTGTGATGGGACTGAATGTCTTGCCAACGCACACTGTGTAAGCGGGTGCCTGTGAAGGTCTGTGTGGACGCTCAGATGTGGAGAACAGAGAGACAGACCCTCCAATAACAACGGCCCCTCTGTATTCAGACACATCCTCGGAAAGAGACTCTGCCAGTGATGGCCACCTGCCCAATTTACACACACACACATCACTCACTCACACACAAGCATGAAGGCACATGCAAGCTGTATGCACACAAATCCATGCCCAACTCTCTTTCACTTTCTCAACTGATATCCTTCTTTTGCTTACACACACACTCACTCACCCACACACACACTCACACACTCAACAGGGTCCTGGTCCAGCCATAACACCAGTGTGAGTGACACATGGGACGCCAGTGAAGCTTGTTACAGCTGGGGCCTTGCATTTATGTCATTGTGTGGTGCTAGAGGACAGATGTATACCCTTACAATGCGCCAGCAGTCTAAATCAATCTCACACACAATAATAATAACAATAACACACACATCAACACACAAGTCAATAACAGACAACACACAGATTCTTATTTCTCATTTCCAATAAACCAAGCCTGTGGAAACTATGCAAACTCACTTGATTGAAACTCATTTGATTGAAAACCTCAACTTTATCTGTTTCCTCGGCAACGCTTGACAGAGAAAGCTTTTTCATTTTAATCCAGTGCCAAAGAAAATCTGCCATTTTTGATGGGAAGATTCTTGTAATCAGCCTCTGCAAGACCAAAGCTTCATAAACACAGCCTAGATGTCAACAAACCCGTCACCGCCACTGTTGAGCAAAGAATTGTAGAAGAGGTGCCTCCATTTTGCAGCCCTCATTACCTGCAGCTCTTTCTTCATATTTATTGGAGAATGCTAATCATGCATTACTCCAGTGAGTAGCTGTAGTGCTATGTTCCAAGCCTCAATTTTCATTCAGTGCAAAATGTCAAGTTGTTTGTATGTTTCAGAGCTCTGGGAAATCATCTGCTAATACGCCACGGCTCTTTTACAGCACAGGAGGAGTGTCAAAACACTATCGCTGATCACAGTTATTATAAGATAGGTAGCTGCATGGGGGTATAGGCAGGAATTATAAACCATATCTCGCTTTCTCTTTATATCCATTTCTGTCACCCTCTTACTGATGTGTGTGTGTATGAGTTTTGTTATCGATTTTGTGTGTTTCAGCATGCGTCAGGTCCGTTGCGTTTGCCAAAAGCAGAGCTGAGAAGATTGATAGGGGTTATCGCTTCAAAACATGTAATTCATCAGCACTTGACAAATCCATATCTGACACAAACACCACCAGCAGCAGCTACACCTTCCTTGGATTTTTGTGTTTCACTCCTGATGAAATCTATGATGTTATATCTGAGTGTGTATCCATGTGTGGAGCCGAGAAGGGGGTGGTGGTGGAGGTGGTGGGGTCTCCATTTGAAAGACAGAGGGGGATTGACAGTGCAGGATTGGACAATATTTATCTACAACAGAGCTGAGGAAAATAGGTTTGTCCCTGATGACATTTTCATCGATTGAAACATGTACTGCCCTCCCCACTGAAAATGACTAATCTCAGGACTTGTGGTAGCGGTTTTGTTCTTGGGAGGTCAAGGTGCCATGTCCACACAACATGTTAGACCCCAGATGCATCTCTTCGTTTATCCCTACATGGATGCCAATTCGCACTTCAACTGAACCGGAGAAGAAGTGAAAATCCCTCAAATATCACCTGTTTGCTGTTCTTTCTCATGAAATGCCCAACAAGAGATGAATGAAAAGTACAAGATGGCACAGTTTTCACGAGTTATCAAGTAGTTTTAAATGTCACAGATTAAAAAAAACATTAATTATCAGCTTTTGTTCTCTAGTCAAAGGCCTATCATTTAACAAATATTAAAATCCTTCTAAAACACACCTTAGTAAACGGACCCAAAGCTCGCGGTTTCTGATGAAAACACTTGATATTAAAGGAAAGAAACCAATATGTCTTTGGAGGATAGAGGTGACAGATAATTACTCATTTTTTCTACTGCACACCTCAATATAAAAACTCACTAATTAATTGATATGGCTTATTTTGGGACTATGTGAGGTTTTTGACATCACCCTTGTAGCTTATGATTTACCACCACGGTGGCGGTGTGTATGAGTCATTATCATCTTGGAACATTGAGAGGGTGGGGAAGGGGCATTATGGAGGAAGTGTTACACCATAGTGCACTTGATTCCATAAACAGCTCACACTGCTTTGTTGTTATGTGACCCCGTAGAGCAAATCGTTGGACTTAATGGTTGCAAGAACACAGCACCAGGCCCATTCAGATCCTCCATGTTAGCAGTAGATGGCAAAAGACATTGTGAATCTAAGCATCCTTGTTGCTTGGCTTTTCACAAACATCAGTTGTGGTAAGAATGAGACGCAGTAGACCATAGTAATTTCTTTAGCAACGGTCATTCTCCATACATCTAAGTTATATGCCCCTACATTAGCTTTTATTCATTACACACATTAGAAATGCATTATAGTCATTTGGCAGGAGTTTTCTCCAGAGCATCCTATATTTTTCCAACCCCAAATCAAGAGCAATTTTTGGGGCTCAGGACACTTTGTCGTGGTAGACAGTGGAAGATCAGCCCTGATCCAGCCAACTGTAACAACAGCCAATTATCTTATTTAGAACAATCAAGTTTTTCATTTTTGTGTAAAAGGCCACAAATTGCTCTGATTGGCACCTATTATTTATGTGATCGCTTTTAAAGCTCACCATGTGATTTCTTGAGACCATTGAACAATCCATAACGATTACAATTCATTTATTTGGTCATTTGAGGTGAATATCTCGCTAAATATCTGTCTGCATTTCACTTTGTGATTAACACCCAGCATTACTAATGCCTTCTGTCCTTAGAATCTATGAATTGGACAAGGAAAACGGAAGAAAATGGAGAAACCTCAGGAAGAGCAACAGAAAGTCTTGTGTACAGAATAGAAAGTGATTGTCATTAGGCTTGCTAGTATGGACAGTCAGAATGACATAGAACCAGAAACATTCGTGAGGAACATGATCTGATGGGACACTAAGCAACAGGTATCACTCCGACAGAGGTTTGTTTCAGCATGAACTTCCTTTTTGTGTGAGCAACAAACCATGCATGCCCCCATCTCCCACCACAGCTCAATCATACTTAATCAAGAGTAAACCACTGAGGTAACACAGAAGAAAATGCCCCGTCATCCATAAAACCTTACATCAAATCAATAAACAAGCAGTTATACTAGTGAAGCCATTGGCACACCGAATGTAAGATGACCAGATTATGATTTCATTCAGGCCACCTGAAGTTGTTGAGCTTCTTGACCGAAAGACTTCGAGGAGCCTTTCAGCACAATAATCTTGCTTTTCAAGCTTTTGCACAATGCAGCAGTTCCCATTCACCAGAGGGTGAGTTACAGACTTTTATCTGCGGAGATCAGGCATTCGGCCAGCAGACCAACAGACGCTACAAAGCTGAGGCCGCCACTTCAACAATCAATAACATCCAAAGCAGAGTCCCGATCACCGCCAGGTGCTAGTTTGTAGCTTCACGCCCAGCCAAACACCGTCAGTTCCCGTTGCACTGTTGCTGTTGTTGATTTCTGCGTGAATTGCCGTACGACGCATCAATGTTAAGCTGAAAAATACTGGACCCTAAGAGGTCCATCATAGCTTAATTTTGCCGTGGCTCGTTTCCTCGCGCGTGGTCAGATTCCTGATGTCCGCGGCTTTCACCAACAAAGCGTTTCCAAATGCATGCTGTAGACCAACTTTTCAGATGATACACATCTAGGGTGACATTTTGGGATCTAAGAAATGTCTTCTTTAGGTCCTCCATTCACCTGGAAGTCCCTGAGGTAGCGAACTGCACTGGCCGCCTCAATCAATAACAGCCAAGCTTCTCCTCACCAAAAACATGAGAACACTGACTGTCTGTAATGACCCACGCCATCGAGGAGCTAAGACCAGGTCATAAATAATGAATGTCCTCTCCAGAAAACAAGAGCACTGGTCAGCACCGTGGAAACAGTGCCACACATTTTACAGCTGCAAAGAGGTATAATAACATTCGTGGAGGATTTCAAGACTAGAGACCGTATTTGTGTCGGGGTCAGTTTTTAAATCATGAAGATGATCATAACGTGAAGATGTAAGTACTCTTAAAATTCAGCAACACTTTTTAGTCGGTTACACGTGCTGGTAGATGCTGTGTATCAATACAGAATGCAAATTCAGACACACCTTTCTCTGTAACATTGCCTGGGCTACTTTTGTTTTCTCACAGGCCCTCCTCCCACACACACATCTGCTTGCTCATGGGCCCCCAGAGGGCCATGTTGAACAAAGCCACACACCTCTGGTGAGTTCAAGCAAAATTCCAACCGGATGTGGTCAGGGTCCGAAGAAGCATGAAGCATCTGTTGTCAAACCAGATCAGCTGAGGTTTCTAAAGCTTTTTGGTTTAAAAATCTGTTAACTTTTCCTAATCCTGCAGAAAAGAGAGAGCATGGTTGAGAGATGCTCAGGCAGTTAGTAAGTATGTCAAGGTACTCCTCTCAGAGCAACATACCCTGTAGATATGCAGACGGAGGATCTGTAATCATTCCAATATTTCCTATTCCTCTGAAATTATTTGAAAACCCTTTTTCCACTGCAGCCCGAGCAGCCTTCGCCAAAACTCACGCCCTCAGCAGAGCCTGGGGATAGCACTCATTGAGTCATGTCATTAGATAATGGGTTTGGAGTGAGTTATTCAAATAAACACAGTTCCTGACAAAATGGAGGCAGAGAGTCAGTGTTGTTTTTTGTGGGATGGCCTCAGGGATTTCAGCTCTGCTGCAGGGCCCATCTGTTGTAGATCAAGCAGCATCACAGAACCACTGACCCATACTGTAGCTGCCCTGTCACAATATTGTTTTAAAGATATATCACAGCAGCCATTCGTAACTTATTGCCAGTGGCATCGGCCCAAGATATTTCGGTAATGCCAATGGTAAATTATTGTGCAATCCTCAAGCTAGGAGCAGGTCTGGAGTTCATCATTTACTTGTTATTGATTAGCCTGTTCCCCAGAGATCACAGCAGTGTAAGGCTCATGCTTGTATGTGGGATGTAAGGATAGTGCTTTTCAGCACAGTTTGCTGATTACCCTCAGCTGTATTCATTCAGTCAATACCATCATTAACAATAATATACAAACCCAACATTACTTATTTTCAAAAATGCAGTGTTCATGGAGATGTTGAATACATGTCCATGTGCATCCCCAGTGCCCAGCAAAACCCCGAATTTATTTTGTGGTATTCTCAACAAGTGGGAGAAGAAAACGCTTTTGTCCTGACAATATAATCAGACCTTTTGGTGAGGGCCAGAATTCACAGCAGTGCCAACCTGTTATCAACCTTGGATATGTTACGGTCGAAGTTTGGGCGGCACTGATGGTTCGATGGTCTTGTACTTTTAAATGAGTTATCATAGTTGTGAAATTAATAAATTGTAACATTTATCTGCGTATATCTGCATATATCCATGTTGTGTGACACTGCAAAACACAATAAACTGGCACATTTACTATGTAAACAATGAATGTGGTTGAGATGATCTTCAAAAGAAAGTCAAGAATGTCCTGGCTGAAGATGTGAGTAAACTTCACAACAGACCCCGCCATCACACTATTTTTTATTTCCATACATCAAAAATCAACCTTTAAATGACACTCTTTTTCTATATGTTGCATCGTTTCGATTTTGTAACAGCGATATAAAAATCAACAGGCTTCCTAATCAGCCTGTGCCCATGGCTTAGCTGCTGACCCTCCAGAGTGACAAGCAAGATGCAAAAAGGCAGGGTTTTAAAGTGACACTGCAGCAATTAGATATTTACATCCATAAGTTAGTGGAAATCAAAGAGGCAGAGGAAAAGAACAACTCAAATCTGTGCAATGGAGATGGGATATTTTGATTTAGTGTGTGTCAAGCTTCAAAACACTGACTGTACAGATCCCAACAGACAACTGTTCAAACTCCATGTCCCAGGCTTGTAACAGTGATATCTTTGACAAATTATTGATCTCTTCATTCTATCTAAAAGGTGTTCAACTGTGCATGATTGGTGTTTTTATACCACCAGTTACTCAGTGTAATTATTAAAAATACCGGATGCCAGCCAGGTTGTTATTCAGTTGTCATGCTGGCTTAGTTCTTGTTGAGATCACAGGCCTTCAATATATTTCTTTTTAATATTGTCAAGTTGTTCTGAGAGCCGATGCCACCACCAAAAATAAAATCAAAGTGCAATGAAACAATATTTTTCGGTAAGTTCATAAATCTCCTACTACTAACACATGCACATACAGTAGCTGGACAGTAAGGAAAGCCTTTCCCTACATTATTGATGACTTAAAATAAAAAGAAATACACTACTGAAGCATGATGTAAAAATACTCCACATGGAGGCATCTTTCAATATTATGTCACTTATGCTGTAGACTGGCAGTTATTTTAACACTGCGGTGACAGAGAGAGAGGCAGGATTTCTTCATCTAAACATCCTTGTGTGATACAAACAATCAACCTGCTCCTCAGTGAATCTCCGCTAGAAATGTCTTTCATTTATGAAGAAGTTACAGGACATTATCTCTTATCATAATGGCAATGAAGAATTATCGTATGTATATGCCATATTTCACCTCACACCTTCTTCTGTCAGCACCAGTGGCATGTCCTCGCCCCTCGTCCCCCACATCATTGTTTCCCTTAGCCCATTTCCTTCTGGCTGTGTGTACTTTAATCGAACCGCCTCAAAACACCCTTCCGCCAAACTCGGCAATTGAGGACCAATGAAGGATGCAGACCAGGTATGCACATTCTGTAAGAGACAAGAGAATGCAGAAACCGTATGTCAGACCCCACACTTGGCCTCAGGCTGTAAGCGTGAGTGTGTGTGTGTGTTTTTTTGTTATATTTTTTATTTTTATTCTCTGAGCCTGTGGCCACGCCAGGCTGGACAGGTTGGCTGTGGTGAGGCTCAGCTGAAAGGTTTCAGGGCTTTTAGTCACTGCTAGATGGTTTTGGCAAGAGAGCCGGGCTCTTATGGTTATCGCTAAGCACGTTAGGAGGAGTGAATATAGATTTATCCTTTCCACCTCCCACCCCTACTTTTTTTGCTTTCTGGTCTATTTATCTCTTCCGCCTCGCCCGCTTTCCTCCCTCGCCGCTTCGTCCTTGCACACACACACCATATTGAATTTCTTATTCTGAAGGTGATGAGATGAGGCATCGGAGGGCAGGAAGCAAACTGTTGAAAGCGGCAGTTCATCATAGGATGGAAGTATTTTTTGGGGATTGATTCTGAAAGACGAGGTAGAATGTGGAGAACAGTATCCTGACTGGGAGGTAGGGAGAGAGCTGAAGGAATGACGGTGTGAAATCCCTAAGGAGCATCTAGGGATGAGAGAGCACATGGGGGGAAAAAGCAGGATGAGCTCCAGTGCACTGGGCTTCATCCCCAGAGACCCAGAGCTGCAGGTAGCTTGTGTCAGTGCATCCAAGTGTCAGAGTAGAGTCAACACGGATGCATTTTTAAAATCTTAGTGTATATTTGGTTTTTTTGTAGTAAACCGTGTCTGTCAAGGAAATTTTATGTGGAATATTTTAAAAGCTTCCACACAAGGTGAAATAAACTTAACTATTCGTTTTATCACAGCTAGGAAATATCCCCAAGATCCTCTGTAAAATGAGGAGTATAAGACCTGGGAGAGTACGTTGATAGACAACATAAAGATAAAACTGTCAGGGGCAAACGACATAGGACTGATGGGGTTAAAATTGAGAATGAATGGGGGAAGTAGAGGAGAACAAGATCTGAATCCTCCCGCCTGAGCTAGCATGCTTCAATTCGAGGCTCATCAATAACTTAGACGGATGGGAAAATCTTTCCTCCCCTGTTTCACAATGTTTTTGGCACAGTAACAAACCAGGAACCCTACGATATTTGACGCCTGTCATGAGATTCACCACGCACATGTAATGATCTCTGCTGGTGAAACCCCTAATCACATATGTCTCTATTATTGATACCTTATAAGGCTTAAACATTGGGATGGAGGTAGCATGGAGAAAATTGGGCCCATTCATGATATGTTGTTGAAACTATTGGGAAAAGAAAAATTAACTGGGATAATTATTCTTTTAAATAAGTGATCAAATTTTCAGAGAAGGCTGTGGTTTTTCACACCAGTACCCTATGCAGTTTTCAGTGAAAAATAGTGTAGGAAATGTGTACTTAAAACCCAGAATAAGCCACCTATGTTAATTTGTCTCCATGGAACCCGATTTGTGCCACATTTTACCCATAATAATGCAACAGAAAGAGAAATATATAAAAATATTGACTGCAAATGATTAAACAATATTATCGCAACATTTGAATATCTACCAGTGCCAGATATGGGAAGGAAAGTTGCCAGAAGATGCCACAAAATAATCAACCTAAAAGTGCAAGCTTCATTTTTTTTAAAATACTTCAACATCTTCTGCAAAATAATTAAATTTCATACTACAGTCCTTTATAAAGCATCGCTCGGTCTAACTCATCTGGAAAATAGAAAATGGACTGTAATCGGGTTCATTTTTGGTTCTCAAGGATGGAAATTTTATGCAAACAACACACTAAAATAAACAGTAAACAAATGACAAAAAATCACATCACAGCTTCTGATATGTGTTGTGGCCATCAATTATGGCTCTTGCGCTGTCCCTTGAAAAGTGCTTCAACCCGAATGGGACTGAAAAATCAAATGTCCCCCAATAATAAAATTTTTGAACTGAAAACTGAAATGAAATTTAATTGCAATTATAACCTAGCAACACTATCACACTGTGGGTGAAGTGAGCGGACTGATGATGCGCCGGAGTGGGATGCCGGTTTCGCCGTGCCTCAGTGTAACTTGTTAGTGGGTAACGGGTTGTTTACATCAAACAGCACAATGCTCTCTCATGGGTCTCCAACGTCCTCTGCATGAAGCCAAATTAAGCAAAAACAGCCTTGAAAGTTGAGGTTTAGAGCCGGGACGCACGAGGAGGATGCAAACAGTTCAAAAACTGGAGAGCGTGGTCATGATCACAGCAACTGGTGTAGCTGTCAAGTCACCGGTTCGATCCCTGCAAGTTCGCTTTCTCTCAATTGTCCTTGAGCAAACACACAAGCTCGCTTTAAACTGAATGTCAGGTTAAATATTTACAATACAAATGATGCAGTACAGATGTTTCTCGGACAGTTAGCAACTTTATCTGCAAATGTTTACAAGTGGCTAAATTCTAAATCATTCTAGGCAATAATGTATCTATCAGCACGAGCCACAAAGTATACAGTGGAAAGAGAAAGAAAAAGACAGAAAGAGACCAAAGAATGAATAAAAGGGAGGTAGGAATATAAGAAGAAAGATGGATGATGTCCATTGGACAGCAGGCAGCCAGGCTGCCCTTAGGCTGGAGGGTTACCAGACAACTGCACACACACCTATCGTCATTACAAGTTACCAACACAAGACTCAGCCTTCCTTCCTTGCTTTCTACCAGCTGCCTTTATATGGGATTTTTTTTTTTCTATAAAATGAGACAATAAGTCTTCTTGGTTCTCTGTCTCCTCTTTTCTAAGGCATTCAGGGGACATGTTGGGTCGCAGCCAGGACACCACAGAACAGGCCATAACTCAGTCAAGCTGCCTTGATGAGACCCTAACTACTGTATGAATTTCACAGTCACCAAGTTTTTCCCCTTGTACTCATGGCTAACGCCTCACCTCCATTCAACCCTCCTTCAGTGTAAGCCATTATAATGACTTTCACTGCTTTTAGATACTAATTTATGGCAACAGCACCAAGGACAACCCAAAGTCCTCTTAACAGTGTGTGTGTGTGGTCAACTTGGTCCTCTTGTCACAGGGACAACTTAAATGCTCTAATTCTTGAGAACAGTGGCTTTTATTGTCCAGATAGTGCCAGACAGGCTGGGTCAGCATGGCTGGATTAAGACCTCCGCAAGCCTCTGATGTTTAAGGTCAGAGGGCCACCTACCATGTCAAAACAATATCTGCTGGAGCAGCCAACATTACAGAATTCCAAAACATGCTGAAGAAGTCGCATCGATTTAGAATTAGAATCCTAGAAGTTTGCTTGTCCCAAAATACTACCAGACATTCATCACAAGCCTATAAACATGGTCTATTAATAACTCCGAATGAAAAGTGCAGAAAACAGCCTTATAACAACAAGCCAACGCCGCCCAGGGAAACATATCCATTCATTCTCAGCTAGCAAACAACCGTAAAATGGTCTCCATTAATGGCCTATTTTTCGAGTGAAGTATTTAATTTCAGAAAACATCAACACTTGGTTCCATGAAAACATAAACATTAAACAGATTAACTCACCTTTTTAGAAGTTCTTCTCCTTCTGCTATAAACTTCAGGGTTATCAGATCCTCACATCCCAGTTACTGCTGTTACCGTGGTGGCACCTCCATTTTCTGGCAAACTTTACCGCAGCCTGTCACTTTCACCAGTAAAACAGCAAGCTCACTTTATGGCTAAAGCTGTTGGTGGCTTGGATGTTGGTAGGCGGCACACTGCTACATCATTTCACCCTTTTTGTTTTGGCAGGCCTGTTCAGTGAGTTTATGTCCCACAGTTCATTGTTGTGTTACCAACATTTCCTCTGACAAGAAGTTGAAGGTAAACTGGACCGGTAGCCTTGAGCTAACACTGACATGTGATTTGTGTGAAATAAGCCAATTAGACACCTCAGAAATTTGCAGCCCACGCCTAAGGCATATTCAAATGCACTAATCAGATATCAGGTTTTTTTTGTTCATTTTTGAAGGCCCATGTTATACCCACACAGGTGTTCTCACTGTCTATCAGGACCCTTCTAGGATTGTGTGTGGCAGAATACACTTCAACAAAGTTTCTTCCCCATGAAAATGAAACATGCTTTTTTAAATACCAACAATAAAACCATCATAAAAGAAAAAATCTAGCATCTGTTTTGATTTAACTTTTTGTTTTCAAATGTTCCCACCCGCCCTTATGAAATGCACAATGAAATGCTGTCCAAACTCAATAACCAAAAATAACAATTCCAGGTGGCAGTCTGGCATTGTTATCAGCCTCGCGTACTGTATGTTGTGCAAGATTAATAAATTACTCAAAACAAAAATCATGAGGTAGGTTGATTCTGGCATGTTTTCCCTGACTCTAACTTCAAACCCTGAGCAGGCTCCAACTGCATCCTGAATAATTGAAAACACCTGTAAGATTGCAGGAATTTAAATAAACCTTTTTTTTCTTTTTACAGGTTGGGCTGGAGAAAATCAACTGGGAAACTCAATTATAAAATGTTGTTATGTTTTTGTTTTTTTTTTGTTTGTTTTTGTTTTTGTCCCGGCTACGGTCAAAACCTTCCAACTTCCAGAAAGCTAAACAATCCGATGGTTGCAGAGAGTTATCAGTTCTGCAGTATATTACAGAATCTGTTCCCCATTCTCAGCAGTGCAACAGTGTGAGCCTTGAGTATTTACATTGCAGATGCAATGAACAACCAGGTCACCCTTACCAGGCAGCTTTACGTTACAGTGACTGCAATAATGAATTGTGTCCTATCATTATCATCATCATCAACACCATCATCATAGTATTGCTGCAGTTCATGATTGTAATGGTGGTAATGTGAATTGCATGCTCTACCATTACCCGAATTGTCACTGTTCACATCAGCATCATCTCCCCTGTTCTCTGTTTGCAGAATTACAGCTGAGTGGCTGGGTCCTGTTTTGTTCCGGTGAGTGGCGAGCGAGGAGTGCTGTCCACGAGGACTTGGTGAGTTTTGTGGTACTTGGAAGCTTGATGGTCCCATCGCCAAAGCCACCAGCCCAGACACAATCTGCTGGGCATAAGGTCCAGCCGGGCAGGGGAGACCCACCCACATTGCTCGCTGCGACATCCCACCCAGTGCATCAGCATGAGAGCATGAAAATAGGAAACGGGGGAAGAGGCTGAGAGGGGAGAGAGAGGTTGTTGCTACGCTTGGGCATTCAGCAAAGTTAAAGCATTTCATTGTGGTGTGTGTGTGTGTGCGTGTGCAGATCTGTGGTGCAAAGCACAAGAGAGAGAGAGAAGGAGGAAAAGGCTGAGAGGATGGAGGACAGAGAGGAGAGGGATTTAGTTTATACAGATAGACTACTGACTAACTCCATTGTGCGGTGCCCTGTAGTGTTCGATCAGAGAGATGAGAGTGTCCTCCAAATTGTCATATCTCGTCAGGCAGTCAGCGTCACTCAGTCACAGCCGAACGGGAAGTGCAGTAAATAATGTTGTAAAGCCCCAATATCCAGTATCGTAAAGACACAAACACACAAAGGACAATCCGTTGAACACATACTCCCACACAACTTCGCTAATTATTTTTAGCTTTTTCAGTGATGTGCATTAAATGGGTGTAAATCTGTCTGGTGATGCATCGTCACAACAGTACTGTAATGTCCTCAGATATGTGCTGGAGACCTTGTTCCACCCTTCCTCTCCTTATTTCTCTATTATTCTCTATTGTCACAAAAGACAAAAAGGAAGCTGGCTTCATTACACGAAATTAAAGTTTTATTTATTCAAGAAGGCTATTGAGATTAAGATATTATAGACCTCATCACATCATAAAACTCCACAAACGAAGCCCTCTCACACACACACACACACAGACAAGCATAAACAATACAACATTCATAAATATTATTAAATATATCAGGTGATAAATGAATGCCCTCTAGTTATAAGGTGCATGAAAATGGAAAAATACAGGATTTTTTAAAGCTAACATATCCAGTGATCTGGTGTCATGGTTGTTCACTTTTGAACTTGACTACTGATGTTAGCGACAGGGTGACATTTTTGAAGTCTCTCACTATAAATATGTCCATTGATCCATTGATATACACACACACCGTTATCTTTTTTAATTTGTGGTAATCAACATCCTATGAAAATATTCTTCATTGTGAGATCGAAGCTATATTCTCACCAAACATATCCAAAACACGCCAGCAATAATGTTGTGTTCCTGATTAGCCCCTTTAAATATTTCCATTATTTCCACAAACTCATATTGCAGTTACCTCTGTTCTTTAAAAAGTACCTTTTAATTAATTGACAGACATCACCTTTCTTAATGCTGTAAAACCCCGCACTGTGTGAATGTATCATATTGGTATGAGGTATAAGCAGAAAACTAAGTCACTAACACCTTCTTTTTGCAGTTTTTACCGCTTTTGTGTTTGTTTGCCCGATGATACCAGAAATTTACATCAATCTACCTTTTTTTGATTACAGTGTACCATGCACTGCTACCTCAAGTTAGCAACATTCCCATCAATCTTTATTTAAATATACTATTTCATGGAGAGGTGCACAGCCAATCAGCCAAATGAATTCTCATCAAAGCAAAGTAAAAAAGTTTGTGGGTCAAAACAAAGAGGGTGTTTGTTTGGCTTAAATTTCCCAGGAGTGTGCAGACCTCGGTAAAGCGAGCCGCTAATCAACAAGTGAAGAGAGAGCAACTCCCGACCATTACTGTAGCAGGCGGCAATCATAGCTCAACCCACTGAATCCACTGACGGCATTATTCGTCTCAATGTGTGGAGATGCAGGTGCTATTAGGTTATAAATGGCAAGTTATTACCTGCATACTTTGATGGGAACTTGGTGGAGTAAAACAAGACCCGCAGTATGGATAAAGGTGTGAAACATGTTTAGATTAACAATCAACCAAAAATGGAATTCTTCAGGCAATTCATTTACGCTGTAATTGTAAATGCCGAGTTTTTACCCCACCGTGCCACGCATTTACATAACTGATCAGCGATGAAGGAGTTGTCCGGCTCATATTCCTGAAATGGGAGTTGCAACAGTGCTGTAATTTCACAGCCGTACGTGGCAACAAATTAGCCTTCAGATCAATGCCTAATCTAACCTCTGCTCAGAAAGATCTGAGCGATCCAGTCTCGAAGAAGGCTGCCAAACTCACATCCTCAGTGGTGGTGTCGTGATCTATTACTCTTTAATAAGCTGTAAGCTCCTCTCTGATTTAAGACAACCTGAAATATAACACTAATTCCTTGATGAAAGGAATGGAAAGAGTTTTATAACAGACACATGTAACACAAGTTGAGGCAAGAGTAGGAGAGAAGGGAGCGTGTGGAGGATGAAGATGAGGATTTGCTTTCTGTCTAATGCATTATTGCTGAAGTGAGCCAGCCAGTGCCTTTTGCACCGACCACCTCAGTTTCAGTGATATTCCTTCCCACTCCTTTTTTCTCAAGATGTTTGATTCTCTGAGCTCAGAAGAGGGTATTAGACTTCACAAAGGCGAGCCGGTGATACCCCAGGGATCAATACACCCCGGTTGGTCAATTCATTAGAGCCATACAGTGATTAATTAAGTTGTCCTAACCATCGGAAGCGGGGGGAATGACAGAGGACGTTAAAAGGGGGCGAGAAAAGAGGAAAAGAGCCGGCTTGGCTCGATGCGGGTGGTGTGGAGTCCTGAAATGTGAAGCTTGGCGGTGATGTGCTCTTTTGAGTTTTTCATCTGTCTTCACCCCTGTCTGCTCTGTCCTTGGAGCTGCGGCTGTTCATTAGAGGATGAGGAGGAAGCTGGATACCACAGTGTGAAATAGGGAGAGATGCTAATCCTGACAGGTTAGTCATTAAGAAGCCCTTAGAGAGGATGAAGAGACAGAGCTGGGTGGGGGGGGTGGAGGGTGAGAGGAGGGATGAGAGAAAAGAGCAGAGAGTATGAGAGAAGGCATAGTAGCCTTGTTATTAATCCCAGTCAGACACAATGTAAAGCACAGTGAACTTTGACCCTTTAACGGCTTGTTTTCTTCCCTTTCACTTTCTTTTCATGTTTGAGACACATTGTGTGAAATTCAAAGAAGAGCTTATAGATTATACTGAGTCAGTCTATATCGACCTATGGCCTGTGACACCTCAGCCAATAGTCCTCTGATGCTGTCACTGCATTTAACAACTTGTAATTGACCATATGGACAGGAAGGCATGCACACAGGGCAAAGGAACAGAGGTTACATGGGATCCATGTCATCACTTGTGTGTGTGTGGGTGGGTGTGTGTATGTCCTCTACATCTCTCAGGGTGCTTTCACACCCGACCTGTTGCCATTTTAGCTTTATGCGGGCTGGTGTGAAACCTGTCAATCAAACTATGCTTTGGAATAAACTGAGACCAGTAGGGTCATAGAACAACCGTGGGACTGTGTTAGAGTAAATATGTGATTTTAGCATAAATTTCCTAATCATGATCTCCTCACCTGTGCAAGCAGTCTACAATAAGATCACTGTGTAACCATGGTAACATGTATGTGTCCCGCCAGGTGAATGCAGTGATTTTCCCTCAGTTCAACATCAGTTCAAATGTTGTGCTGAGCAATCAGAGGTGTTGAGACCGTGTCCTTGTGTATATTAGTTAAAGCCGTCTCCATAAAAGGTGAAAGGAGTGAACATATCATGGCGCCCACAGTAGGTAACAAATCATCCTCCACTTTTCACCGGCCACTACTCTAGCCTAAAATTGCTCACAATCACCATACCAGCTCAGAGCTCACTTTATAGACACCAGAGCAGATAACAAGCCCAAATTTGGATTCTCCATAAAGGTCCATGTATGATGAACTGTCCAATCCGGAATTTTGTGTTTATATGTGCAGCTTCTGGTTTGTATGTGTCAATTGCATCATGATCGAGATGAGAATTAAAAAGGCATTAATGTCTCTTTCTGGGCCAGATGAATTGAACCACAGGTGTGAAAGCACCCTGAAATATCCTGTCATTACAGCTGCTCCTCTCAAGTCAACATGGCTCCTTCTCCTCACAAAACTCCCTCCTCAAGATTTCAACGGTGTTCATTTTATGTGAGCACAAAGGTGCGCCAGTCAATGCTACAACACACCATAAAGTTGAAGGATTCAAATTATAGGCCCTTGGAAGTTTCTAACGTGCAATTGGGCAAAAATTACAACGTAGCTGGTAAGGTCGAGAGGCCGATGCTCACATATCACAGTGTGCTGCCTTCCCAAGTAGGCACACCTGCATGAATCTGCCTTGATTGCCGGCTTAGCACCACATCATTCTGATGCACACACACACCACATGTGACAGGTAGTTGTTAATCCTTCAGCTCTTTCTTATAGTATATGTCTGTCTTCTTCATGTTCATATCGCTTCTTTTTCTGCAGAGCATCCCTGTCTGTCCTCTCCTCTGGATGTGTCTTCAGTGTGTCTCATCCACCTGCAGCGCCCACTTCCCGTGGCGGCGAAGCCGCCGCCCGGGCTGCTGGAGGCAGAGTCAAAACACAGCATTTCCATCAATACATGTTCACTCAGTCTGTGGCTTTGGTGACGGATTGTGGCAACAATAGTTTGGGTGGCCAGGCACACGAGATGATGGGGACCATTCGAAAATAAATAAACAATACAGGTAAGACACACGCTGTAATCCAAATGAGCAGGGACAACAATAATATCAATAAAACCACACATTAATAATAATCATATGTGCATCGCTTCATTATTGAAGTCCACCCACACAAAGTTACATCCTTTAGAGATTTTTTTTTTTTTTTTTCTTTCAGCTGTCAACACAGCAGATTTCCCAAGCAGACAACAAGCAATGTAGCAATTTTTTTTCATCATACCGATGCATTGCAAGATTATTGTTTCAATACCGGGAAGAGACATTACTCCATTGGCCTGAAAACTTGTTAGATGAGTACAATTATATTAATGCTGACAAGTGATGGTCACAGTCTGCATTCTCTTTCTGGACAAAGTTGGTATCCACACAGGTAATGATATCACAGAGTTAGGACAGGAAAGAGGAGAGCTAGGAAAAAAATCTTAATCAATTGTGTGGGGATCGGAAGCTCAGAATCTGGTATTCTTCCACTGAGGCCCTGGGGGTCCCATTTAGATAATCAGTATTTCGCCAAATAGGGACTATTTTTTTGCTTCTGTGGAAATAGCTCCTCAGATGATGGTCAATAGTGAGACAGGATGGAGTTTCTGTGCTGGGAGAATGCTTTTAAATAATACGTGCCAATACGGGGCTTGCGATCAGAGTATTATGGGCTGTGAGCTTTTTTTCTCTTCTCTCGCCTTCTGCCTTTGCCTTGCTTCCCATGCCGGTCTAAAAACACTCTGCCCACTGCAGTCCGGCTTTTCCTCAGAAATGCAAAGAGACAGATGGAGAGAAAAGAGAGAGAGAGAGAGAAAGATGGGAGCAACAATCATTAAAAGCTTATATTCAGGATTAGAGGTCATTACATGACGGCGTATGCATAATATTGACTTATAGTCAAAACAAAGGATTTGTTATTTTTTATGACCATAAAGTCGCTAATCCTTCTTTGCTATTATTATTTTTTAAAAAAACCGAAAACTACTGAAAAATAATGTAAGAGAGTGGTAGGTCAACATCTGAATGGGAGCTATCATAATACTTCAGCCTATGGTTAAAGTGTGCATACCTTTATAACATCACGCCCACCTGTCTGACCCAGCAGACCTTGATACTTTTGATAAAGGAAAATGGCAAATGAAATTTAATTTTGCTTCTCTTTTTAGCTTTTAAAATTCAAAGCTTAAAACACTTATAATTACCTTCACAATTAATTTAAAGTATTTTTCTAAGTTTCGTGTTTGACATTTCCCATTCTATCTTCTTGGCTTTTGTGAACAACATCTGCATATGCTTTATAGTCTGTCAAATGACATCCACCAAAAGTGAGCACTGTACGTCTGCCATCATGCATAGGGAGTGTGTGTGTGAGTTAACCCTTATAGGTGGACGGTGTTAAAGGCCCCTCCCACAGCCTCTGGTCCCTCCAGTACCAGCAGAGAATCCACCACGTCACACACACCCCTGGCCTCACCACCCAGCTCACGCGAGATCACCACCTGGCGTTTGACAGCGTAAGCTGCTGCCCGTGGCCCCTTGTCAAACCCACTCACATACCCTGACACCTTCCCCCACCGCCAGTGCCAAACCGCCGAAAAGCTTGATTTCTATTTATTCATGTGGTAAGCTTGCTCCCCACCCCACCCCACACCCCTCGCTTGAATAACTTTTCAAATATACTGTATATCTAAAACACAGAGCAGGCTGCCTGTGTAACGGGAGCTGTCAGGAAAGCTGTCATGTTAGTCTGCTCTGCCGGCATGTCAAGAATGTCTACACCCACAGCTTGAAGTAGGAAATCTCTGGTAAATGTCTGTGTGTGTGTTCCTGTGTGTGTGGCAATATGTTTGCCTTTGATTCCACATTTGCAGCAGGTGGCACAGCTTTCATGACATGTTGCATAAATGTAACACTGCCAAACACATCACAGGCCATTAAGAGAAATAATTCACAAGTTTGGTAACAATTTTTAGTTAAATTAAGAACGTGGCAATCAAGAATATAAATATGTGCATTTATGACCTTCAGCTTTTAAAAAGTTGCTATGTTATTTGAGACAAGTCAGATCCACAGACTTGTTCGATTTAGCAATGCACCCAACCCAGCACAATG
>BRZM01000004.1:8655271-8666881 GCA_033238685.1 Lates japonicus | reverse complement strand
AAAGCCGACAGACATTGCAGGTGATAACCGCGTTCAGTTTTTCTTCAACAGTTGTACACTTTAAAACATTCATGTTGACTTCACGAATGTTGTGGTGGTGACCAGAATACCGTTATGTCAGTTAAACCGTAACATACTAGTGACTTGTGGTCAGTGAGCGTTTTACGACCGCAGTCGCGTCAACAGTGAATCAACGATAACAGTCGACGGTCGCGATAATAAACCGACAGCAAACACAGGTGAAAGATTCAATTCCGCACTCTTCCTTCCACGAGCACCGCGTTTTACAACCGGCACCGCTCGCGGCCGTCGCCGAGACGGACGACTGTGCCTCAGTGGCACCTGCCTTTCCGCCCCTCATTGCTGCGCCGAAACGCCCTCACGATGCCCCAGCAGCGACAGTGAACATCAGGAAAGGCACGCCCGCACACACAAACACAAACAGCCAGCCCACACACACACGGCATATTCGACTCGTTACAGAATTGTGGCGCCTGAAGAGTTTACCTGATCGCCAGCCTCGATGGTGGCCTTCAAATATTGTCCACCCATATACGAACACAGTCACCTCAATCAGGTGATTCAGATCGAGAATTATTCAGCTGCAACACCCCATCCTTACTATTCGAAGACGCACATGCTGCATGAACGTGCGTTTGAAATTTGCGGCGATGCGCAGCGTACAGGTCAGGTTCACTTTGAAACAGCCAATACCCCATCAGCGTGTTCGCGCGTCTGCGTGTGCGTGGTGTTTCACCAATGAACGCCGACCACCTATCACACCTGTAACCGCCGGGCCTGCCCAGCATCAACCACGCACACACATACACACACACCGGTCAACACCTGACCACTGAGCACAGCTCACACACCGAAAGACCGTCCGCCAGATAATCAGTCAATCAGTCAGATGCGTGCCTTTTTTTCCGTTATTTTTCTTGGTTCTTTTCACCAGAATCAGAAATTGGTCAAAATTAACATGAGAATGGAGTTACATTGCGCCACATTTTCACGTGGCGATTATAGCGCGCAGAGGCCTGGTTCGATTACAGTTTTTAATTATTACAACAAACAGTTGAATTCAATCACGAACAAACTGCAGGTGTATCGAGCACAGCGGCAGCTCATCAATGGCTGGTATATTACCGAGCACAAACAGCAGGCGGTGCGAGCCCGGGATTATTGCCTCGACGGCGCCATGCCTGCGGGCATGCCAGCCGAGATGTGCCTGGCCGGTGAGCCGAGCTCAGCAGCCCAGGTCTCGGTGAGCTCAGCCGGCGGCCCCACACCGAGCGGCATGGCACGAACTCCTGCCACATGCCTCCACACACACACACACATGAGGCCACAGCGACAGCACGGCGTTATTTTCGAGGCGTGCGTGCGTGCGTGTTCAGGACCGACAGAGCCTGGCAAGGACTCAAAGACACACACACATTGTGTGAGATCATCGAAGCTGCAGAAGACGCCGTTAGCCGAACAATTTGTCAGGTCAGCCGCATGCCAAATGGCCTCGAGTTTCGTCCTGTTTTCATCAATCAGCCTTGCGTAATTATACAGTGCAGAAGAGACACGACACATTGGTCATCGCCATCAATCACTGACCACCCACAGCACAGGCAGCCAGCTTTTCCACCTGAGATGCAGTGATTTGGTGTTTTTTCTTCAGACGAACTGTTCAGCCGACGGAGCCTGCCAGCCGTTCATGGACCAGACCATCTCATTCTTTCCGAGCACCCTTTGGCATCTCCTCATAAGAGACAGCTCTCAACTTATTTGAAGATCACAACTGTTTCTTTCACCCTTTATTTTTCCGTCACTTTATTTCTCTGCTGCAAACAGGTGATAAACACCTTTCTGCGTGTTTACGCTATCAGGGCGTTGAAGAGGTTGCAACTTTTTTTGAAGGTTTTGTTTGCTTTTCCATGAGTCAGGAGAAAATAGCGATGAACATTGTTACTGCTCTCGTTCAACTTTTCCAGACACAACAGGCGCAGCGTCAGGTTGAACCTTTTCGCCGGTCAGCCCATTTTGCCTTTCATCTGACCATCTCAAAACGTTTGCTCTTCTCATCATCCCTCCACTCCTCCTCTGTCTCCCCTGTTACTGCCTGCCCACGCACTGGTGACCCTCCTCTTCCGCCCTGCTCATCTGAGACACAGTGCCCCACTGCTGACAAATATCTGCCTGCCAGCCCGGTGCCGTTACAACTGGGGCTGTGAAACAGATGGCTGTCAGCTCACCAGAGTGCACACTGTCCCAGATGAGAGCAGTGGACCGGCCCCGCAAAAGGGGGCAGAGGAAGAGGAGGGGTCACGGGAGGAAATGTCGTGGACTTGGGCCAAGGGCTGCAACCAAGGGGAGGAGACAGAGGAGGAGAGGTGATAACAAGGGAGGAGGTCAGAGGAGAAGCTGGGGATGAGTGGAAGAGCAAACGCTTTGGGAGAAGTGCTTAGTTATGGTGATGAAAAGGCAAAACTAGGCTGGTGGCTAGAGAAAGGGTTCAAACTACAATGCCAGTGCTTTCTGTTTAGGATGCAGCTACACTGTCACAGAGAGGACAGACAGGGACGAGACAATGTGCTCCATCCTTCTTTTGCTCCTCTGATGCATGGAAAGCCAAACTAAAACCTTCAAAAAGTTTAACCTCTTGACAATTCCACTGATAAAGACATAAACACACACAGAAAGTGTTTTTATCCACCTGTTTTGGTAATTTAGAAATGCAAGAAATTTGGCAGGGAAAGCTCAAAATTTAAAAGAAAGAAAAACTTGAATTTATTCCCTGATCTTGGAAATAGAAGTTGAGAAAACAATCACCTTAAAGAGAGGTCCCAAAGTGCTCAGAAAGAAGTGAAATGGTCTACAATTCCATGACAACTGGCAAACCCATCGGCTGAAGATAATTCATCTGAAAAAAACACAAATGCCATCTCAGGTGGAAAGTATTACAATGCTGTGATGAATCAGGTAATTGGTGCTTGATTAATTATGTAATATTGTCATGTCCTCTTGCTGCACTGTATAATTGCACAAAGGCAGTTGATGGAAAACAGGACAGAACTTCCAGAAATTCATTTAAAACATGCAACATTTTTGATAGGAACATGACAACTGGCAACGTGCTTGTAGAATTCCCAGAACAGTAGAGTGAGTCTCACTTTTATTGTGTGTGTATGTGTATCTTTGAGTCCCTTGCCAGGCCGCAGTGTGGAGATTTAGTGCAGATGCAGATCTGACAAGACAGATTAATCTGAGAAAAAAAAGAAAAAAGAAAGGAACAAAAAAACTGTCCTTCCTAATGTTAACACCCGCTGCGTGCCCAGATTAATTACAGACACACACACAGGAAGTACGCATCCAGGGACAATGTAGTCATTTGTCTCCCTGAACTCACACACACACACACACACACACACACGCACACTCTCAAGAAAAGATAGCACCATGCTAATGTGACATCTCTTTGTGGCCTCAGGATGTGGATGAGATTATGTCTGTGTGTGTGTGTGTGTGTGTGTGGAAGTCATGTGGCAGGAAGTTCATTACCGCCTTACCGCTCAGTGTGAGGCCACCCGACGCGGAGCCGCTCACCGGGACCTGAACGGCATGCTGGGAGCTCAGCCTGAGGGGAAGCATCACCGGTATGGAGGCACATCCTCAACAGCAGACATACAACGCAAACATGAAAGCATAAATCTGAAAACAAATAATCCCAGAATAACTTACACCTGCTGTTTGTATACATTATTAATACTCTGTGCATTATTGAATACCGTAGCTGTGCTCAGGTACACCTGCAGAGTTTTGTTTAAATGATTGAATTCCAACTGTTTTTGTTTTATAATAATCAAAAACTGTAAATCTGATTCTGAAACATCTGCACGCTGCCGTAATCATGCACATGAAGAAATGTGAAAGTAATAAAAATCTCCTGAGAAGTTATAACTCCATTCTCATGTTGCAGTTTTTTATTATTTTCTGATTCTGAAGTGAAAAAAATTGAAAAAATGGCAGAGAAGAAAACACACCTTCTATATTTGAATTGGCTGAATTTATCTGCATAGCCGAGGCAGTGCTTTCGGATTATGTGGTGTTGGAGAGCTGTACTCCAGTGGAGTCAGGTTAAGGTGTGTGTATGTGTATGTGTGTGTATATGTGTGTGTGTGCGTGATTGAGTACTGGACCAGAGTGCAGCGAGACACAGGTGTATTAAATTGGGTCAGCGTTTTCATTTCCCAGGGTGAGCACACACACTTGCACACACACACACAGACGCACTCACAGACGCACACTAATAGAATTGTGCTGTTTCAAAGTGAACCCTGATACAAACACACCTGCACATGCTATGCATAAGAACAAACACACACATTCATACAGCATGTGTGCATGTACATACACATTAACACTTCCCAGATAAGTAGGATTGGGAGTTATTCTTGCAGCTAGATAAAGATTCTCAGTCTGAATCACACAGTAGAAGAGGGTGGGAGGTTGTTTTGTATACACTCCTTTTGTGGCTGAGTTTGTGTTCATGTATAAGTGTGGGGACATAATGTTTAGAAGGCCACCATGTCCAGGGCTGAAACCGCAGGGGAGCCAGGTCAGAGGAAGGTAAACTCTCTTCAAAGAACGCCTGAGGTTCTGTAAAAGGAAAGCAAAGTCTGAACTCTGTGTGCTTGTGTGTGTGTGTGTGTGTGTGTGTGTGTGTTTGTGTTTGTGTTTGTGTGTGTGTGTCTGCTTTGGGTGACCACCTTTCCTGATGTTCACCTTCACATCTCAAGTCTGTTTACAAATCATGAAAGGCGTTTCAGCTGCAACAATAGGGGTAAGAGGCAGGAACATACAGTACACTGAAGGCACAGGAAGTGCATCCTAAATCTCAACATTCAGCCGCGGTGATTGCCGGTTGTAAAAAAGCATAATTTTTGCTCAATGAAAGAGGAAGAGTTTCTGGAATTGAAGATGTTTCACCTGCTGACACTTTAATCAACTTGGATTTTTATTATCTTTGACTCGTCGACTGTTGTCAGTTGATTCACTGTGTTGACACATTTCCTCAGTCATAAAATAGCTCCTGTCACCACAAGTCCACTAAACATATTTACCACAGTTTGGCTGACATAACCTGTTATTTTCTGGTCCACCACCACAACTTATATTTACAGTAAATTCAACTTGACATGAATGAAATTTTTTAAAAGTTATTGTACAACTGTTGTGAGGAGGGGACAGAAAGAGACAGACCTGACAGAGGACATCACACACACACACACACACACACACACGCACACACACCTGTTAGACATCCTCTGTCAGCATTAGGTGACACAGCAGGCCTGCAGTACTCACACCTGTCTGGATCACTCAACACCAAAAACAGCGTAAAAGCGGCGGGACGAGCCTGCTAGACTGGCGAGGGGGATTCATCATTTTGTCCTAGCCGGAGTGACGTGAATGATGGGTCGATGATTTGGCTTCTTACTGTGACATTTAAATGCATCAGCATTGAATGTGCACAGACCAGGAAAATGTCAGCTGGCCTGTCTGATTAAACGTGGCTGCGGACAAATCCCTGTAAAAGTCTTCCCCTTTGGTGTAAAGACTTTTGAACCAGGAGATCATGTGACATAGCTGCCACCTACCCTGACACACCACCTGCAGCTGACAAACACAAGCAGGAAATGTTCTCATGAGCTTTTCTTAGAAAGATAGATGCTCTTTAGAAGACATAATCACCTGTGATTTACAATACAAAGTGATGAATTTCAGAAAAAGCCAGAAATGACTCAGATTCCTGAAGGACGAATACTCTTTCTCTCTCCAAAATAAATTCAATTTCTGTCTCACTCTCTCATTCTTTCAAACACACACATAAACACACACACACACTCACAATCAGCCGTCAACACACAGAATCCAGCTGCTAGACTGTGTCACTCGGCACAGGTGCCCAAAGAACTATAGAGTTTCATTCATCAATGTAAGCTTGAGACCTGCAACAACTGTGCACTCCAAAACAACTCACTCTCCCACACACACACACCCAGGCAGTGTGAGAGAGAGAGAGAGAAACAGCTGCACTCTGATGAATGCCCTATATTCATTCCACAGGAAGCTGGTTCATCTGTCACTACTGATGCAACCCTTCCACTCTGCCCCTTCAAAACACACACATGCACACACAACTAACTCCAGTTCTCTTTCTCTGATTAGACTCCCAGCTGGTCTCTGCGACAAATGCTCCTTTGATGCATCTTCCCGGGGGCCAAAGCCACCATCGGCACCCTCCTCCCGCTCCTCCTTTCCTCTTCTTCTCCGCTCGCTTGCTTTCTCTCGCTCCCCGCTTCCTGCATGACATTAAAGTCACTTCCAGCAGCCCCCTCGTGAACCGTTGCTCCCCACTGTCCCATTCAGAAACAGCAGCAGCGGCAGCTCTGTCCTCCAGCAAGAGGACGAGAGAGAGAGGCATCTTTTGGAATTTCTTCTCCTGCAGAGTTGCTGGTTGGAGCTCTAATGAGAAGTCCACTTCAAAGTCCTTTGTTTTTTATTACTGCATCAGATAAAGTGTGAATCCAGTTGCGAATAAGACATGACTGTACATCCACACTGCTCTGCTTTCACAGTGTGACAACAGCTGGCTCATCTCGCCTCCTCCTCACAGGTCATAAGTCATCAGGAAGCCCATAGGAGTTGTAAATGAGAAGAAACTGCAGCACTGACTCATCACTTTAACAAAGAAGGTGGTGATAATTACCCACAGAAATGGCAGGTTGCAGTTACCTTTATGTGACACTGGTAGACATTCATTTTCAGTTGCCTCTGCCGGTAACATTTACACTCATCTGACACATACACACACACACTGCTAACCTGGAGTTGGCACAGTGCGTTTGATAACCAGGGAGGATGTGCAGAAGCCTCCGGCAAATTTCTTACACTAACACCACGAAATAAAGAGAGGAAAAACTGCGGGACTCTGTTTGTTTTCATGAATTTAATTTTCTACCTGTGCTTGCCATGAGCTGATAGCAGCACGGAAACACCACTTTGCATCCAGTTGACACATTTGCAGAATGAAAACACACACGGAACAGAAACCAGATTATGGTGTAAGTATACATACCTTTAATCATTCTGTTAATGGGATTATGCTTCTGTTTTCAGACTTAGAGTGGCAAAGATAGTGTTAAGGTTAACACAACAACAGCTACGATTTTTAGGTGTACACATTAGGTGCTGCATTTATAATTGTCAGAAGCTGTACCCAAATAGTATCCTGTCTGAATCCACTACTTTGACATATGGATTTTTTTTTAAAGGTGTTTTTAATCCTTGTTTTTTCCTCATTGGTTGTGGTCCCATACACCCCACTGCTCTATGTATGAAAATAATAACTTCAATATCAGTACCCTTAACATCCTTTTATTTAACAACCTTAATAAAACCAATCATGTAAGAAACAATATCGAGGTGGTAACCTCTTCCCTGTGCCTCAAACTGAGCTTGCACTTTTAATGAATGTGACAAAGCACAGAAATGACCATAAAGCACTGTTACTCCACCAGACGAGGAAATGCTTCATATTTTAGAAATTATATTGGCTATGCATGAACAAACGCTTATTTATTTTTGTTTGGCAATAAGTTATTTCACAGGCACATTCACAGTCTTATAATAAACAAACTGTTATAAAACTGGGAGGGGTAGTGTTGCATACAAAGCACACCAATCACAGATATAGAGAATATAAGAACTGACTGTATTTAATTGTGTTTTTCAGCTCAGGTCTCAGAGGTAATTTTCTGTCATGTTCAAATTCATGTTTCGGGGCAGTTGTCGTAATGAAATATCAAGGCAGTAAAATAATGTTAGGTATGTTTTGTGAGCATTTAAAGAGCCCAAATGCTGTTGGAGACATGAAACACTGATTTTCAAAGATCTTCAACAACTGTGTATAAAAACAGTTTGAACTCTGTAGTGATTGTTATGTTGTTATTTATACTCTTATTACTGGGCATGTAAACACTGCATGTGGCTCATTCAGAATGACATGCAGCTTTTAGTGAGTGGTTGACCTCTGTGATGAGTTCACGGTGCACAGCAATGACATGCTGACACATCACTGTCTATTGTCAGCCTTTATTAAAATAAATCTGTCTCTAAATAGCGACTGCTCAGTTTGCAGCAGAGGTGTCAAACTCTTAACCTGATGCCACACCGCTTCACGTCATCTGTCATGCACGATGGCTGGAAGCGCACAACGATTGACTGGACCAGACTGGAGTGAAATACCGAGGATTTGCGTGCCAGTTGTTCCTCTGCCCAGATGATACAAAAAAAAAAAGGGAGAGACTTCAGCCAGAAATGCATTTGACCGCTAAATACCATCTCCAGAGAGGAAGCTTTAACTACGTGACCCTCGCTGAAGGTCAACATTTCCAGCGTGTTACCAACATCACACTAAAATCCGAGTGAGGGCTTGATCTCACTTTGAGGGCTTAGGCGAGAGAGTTATTTTGCCGGCGTTGAACTTTCACATTTCATTTCCGGCAGCACCTACCTTTAAGATGTCCAAAAGTCACAGCAAATCCAAAGAAATGATGTCACCGATAAAGAAGCAGAGCGTAGAAGCAAAGGACCAGTCCAGGTAGAGCAGTCAGAGGGAAGCTTGTAAATATGGTTCTTTATTGCACACATGACATTTGTTTTCCTTTTCTTTTTCTTTCTTTTTTTTTTTTTTTTTTGGTGTGAGCAACAAAAACTGGCATTACATGTTTTACACCCTATTCAAAATTCTCAGTCTAACCCTCTATAAAAACAAGGAAACACAAAACAAAATAAAGGCTACTTCACATAAAAACTTACAACTCCACGAAAAAAAGAAAAAAAAAATCTCACAGATTTTAGTGCACCACTATATGGATGAAGAACTTACAGTATATATCATACTAGTATAATTTTAGGAAAAAAAAAATGTATTATACTTTTTAATGCATATTTATCACAGTCAAAAAATAAAGGAAAAAAAACACAAAAATCCAGTGGGGCTAAAAATTTTCTCATTCTGTATTTTGGTAGCATTTGCCCTTTAACCACCTGAGTGCTACATCGCTGAGACCAATACTGATTGGTTAACCTGCCGTTTAACTCATTGGAGGAATGTTTGTTAAACAGAACAGAAGAAAAACTAAAAAGATTGACAGGTGAAAAGGTAGTTAGTAGATAAATACACTGAATGCCCTGCGACAGATTTTGGAGATGCACTGAGAACCCGGCCAGAGGTGGCAGCAGTATGCAAAACAGCCACTTAACTGCATACTGTGGTCCAATCAGAAAAAAAAAAAAAAAGTTCTCAGTGGATCAAATCAAAAACAGGACCCATTATTAGAAAGTTTATAAAGACTGCATTCACCTACCATCAATTTATGCTCAAAGTACATTGTTGGAAAAGTGCATTTAGTTTTTGTGCTCAACAAAAAGCTCTTAGTGAGATAAAGGGAGACAGAAATTGGCACTTGAACGATAAAAGAAAATATATACTTTCCAATCTCAGAAAAAGGCACTTTAATTACAGATGCAATATTTTAGGCAGTGTTTGTACCATTGTGCTCTCGAAAAATAATCTCGTCTGCACGTCTTTTTTTTTTATTGCTCACAGGCTCGTTTTTTTTTGTGAGGCAAGCCATTGAAAACATCTCTGACATATGAAAGGCAAGGCTTGAGACAGCATAACACGACGATCGCTAATGGACCTGATTTCAGCTCAAGTTGCTCATTACAGCACAGAGGAGCCAATCAAAACTACAAAGGCCAATCCACATTAATAAATACAACAAGAAAGTTTTATGCTGACAGCACCAAATGTACAAAAGGAGAAAAGAAACAATTTGGGCTGGTTGCCAGTAATCCAATCTCTGTCTCTACTTCTGTTGGTACAAGCAGGTGTTATAGGCGCAGAAAACCACCTGTTTTCAGATCAAAGACACAAGTACGCACTCCAGAGTGGAGAGACATGTTAAGTTTGATGTTAGACACTTTAGTCCCTGCCTCCGCTTGGTTGAGACATGAAGAGAATCGCAATAGTTACAAGCCAAGTTGTTTTTTTGTTGTGCAGATTTAAAAAGGATGGGGAGGAAAAACACTGAGGCATCAATTCAGTGGGTTAAAGTAATAATCAGGATTAACAGTGTTAATCTTTTGCTCGCACAGTGTCAATACCCCTTGAATTAGTGAGAGGAGGAAGGAAAGCTGGAATAAAGAGAAGAGAGCCGGAAGAACCTAGGGATGAGTGCACTGACAGAGTAGTAGAATGAACAAATACACACTGGCAGTGTTTCAGACAAAAGAAAGAAAAACTCCCCGCAAAAGACCCTGAAACACATACTACCCAGCTGAAAGCCATATCAGCAATTTACACTGGAAGGAATAGTAAGGTTGTTTTGATCCCAAAGTACTTCATATTGGCAACGGTGGTACTGGTGTGTCTAAGCATTACGGATGCTCCTAAATGGCCCAGTATTAGCTGTTATATCAAATGTTTAAAGTGTCAAACAACAGCTGGTGATAACTGTAATGCTGCTATCCATGTTATGTTTTACCATCACACTTATAAATTTCATCCGGTAATTGTTAAATAACCCACTACATCTATAATGTGTGGTGATGAGATGTTCTGCCTACAGTGTTCACAGTAAATTAATCCTTTTGAGATGACTAATGCAGTATTTTTGCACAGATTATGACTATAGTCCCGCACTCATAATGGTTAGAGAAAGAGGATATCTGTGGGAAATGGGAAGTTTTGTCTGTGGGATTAGGTTTTGTTGACTCTATGAGAGCAACCCTGTGTACAGGCAATCACCCCTCCCTCCCCAATCAGTGGGGCTTGGTTCAGAGGTTAACACCCAGCAACCAGTGACCCTGCTAACGCAGAAGCGAGCCCACCTCCCAGACACTGGTCTAAACAGCAGCTGTGTTGGGACTGGAGGAGGGGAGGGAAATGAAGAGTACAGAATTTTTTTCTCCAGCACAGAGGTGAGAGGCGGAGCGTGGAGGTGAGGGACGCTTTTATCAACTCGTGCAGTTTCCAGTTAGGTTTTTGCAAAAGATGATGTGACATGAAGTGTGAGCATTGCAGAGCATAAGTGTGCACAGATGACTATAGAGTGTGTTGACATGTAGAGGTAAGTGGTTTTCAGCCAGACCAGTTTTGTCTGTTAGTCCGTGAACCAGACCAAGGTAATACATTCATGAAAACTGTTGTTACAGCATCACAAGTTAGTAAAATTCTACTAAGAATGTTTTGCCGTACAAATGCCAAGAGGTTAATAAGAAAAGCCAACAGCATACACCATGAAAACTAAAATGCAAGCATGTAAAAAATACAAACAATAAAGCAATGAGTTACCGTTGGGAATTGGCAAGAAAACAAAACAAAATATAACAGGAAAAGGCAACGCTCCCCACAAGAGACAGTTTTCAAGATGTAAAAGAGAAAGTGTGGCAATAGAGGCTTAGAGGAAAAGTAGCAGTGGGTTTCATTGAAAAAAAGAAAGAAAAAAGCACCTAGAAACATGATTAATATACATATAAAAATGAGATTAG